>OY720174.1:1205000-1400000 GCA_963082885.1 Parascotia fuliginaria
ATATAATTCAAGATATTCGCGACAGAGGGAGCCACCGCGATACTGTTACGAAATTAAATTCTGTCAGAGAAGGTCCTACAAATCATGTTTATTTAGACCTAAAAATACCTCGGGTGGCCATTATAATGTACAAAACGCGGACTGAGCGCCGACCGCTCAGGAGATTAGGCAAGGAGGACATTAAAGTGAAAATTATTTATTTAGGGCCCCCACCAGCTAGATTACATTACTCCATACACATAAATAACGAAAACAATAAGAGCTATACTAATAAATTATCTTTTTATTGCCGGATTGTGAAAATTTTAGACACTTATCCGGGGGGGTGGAGGGAGGGCCGCGAAGGTTTTGTCCCAATTATTTATGACGGTCGAGACGCTGCCGTTTTGAATTCGTCGGCGCTCGTGACATCCCATTCTTATGCCAAGTTCTTTGCTTGTTTTTTTAATTAAAACTTTAGTGTGGGTTAATTAATGGCCCTGAATAATAATGTACTTCTTTCCAAACGATTATCGGCGCACCTTCCGGTAGGGTGACGTTTTTTTTTTTTATTTTAAATGCGTTTTATTTGAGTGCACACTGTAGGTAATATTTTAGTTTCGACTTATTATTTCTTCCTGTGCTGTCAAAACCAAACAAATATTTTTTAATATAATAAATTTAAATGCCTAAACTTCATTTGTTCTATCTCAAATTAACGGTTTATGAATAAAAATCTATCCTTATGAAATTCAGACTTCATTGTTTTTGCAAAATAATCGAATCATTTTTCACTAGCTTATTATATTGCCAGCACAGTAATTTCTCCAATTTTATGTAACTAAATCGATGAATTATTTTGTAAGTGTATTCTTCTTGTTCACACAATTATAATACTATAGAGTGATACAATGAAGGTGGATGCAATTAAGCGATAAGAAACGTCCGATAAAAACAAAAGACGAAATCCCGCCAGCTGTCACCATAACTTTATTCAAAACGAAACGGACTCATTTGATATTTCCATTCGTTATCTATGGTTTTCTTATAGTCTGAAGCTTCCATGTGTTACCTGTTTCGTCGATATTATGTCTATGTGCTGGTATGACAATAAATTTGTCGTGAATAAACGCATTATACGTGTGTCCAATTTCTAGGCCCTGACGATATCTTCTCATCGCCGGTGGCCCCTACACTTTATCATTACTATTATTATGTTAGCTACTCTAATTATAATATTAATGTATCGCAGATAGCTGTCAGACTATGAAGTCGGTTTTAAATTCCACAAGAACTTGATAACTGGATACTAGACCTTGTTATATATGGTAATTAGGTACAATATTACATTAATCGGAACCATTTTGATATGAATAAACATATTTCTTGAAGCTTGAAATCACGCATATCTATCTCTTTTACAAAATATGAATAAGAACTTTCTAAATGTAATATATTCAGCATATTATTGAAAGGAAGGCAATACAATTTGCGTTATTTGGTTATAAATAGTAACAAAGAAATAACTCTTCCATTACGTATCTGTTTACTTACATCTAACATGCAAAACCACGTGTCCTAACATCACATAAAATCCATAAACCAGCCAATCCAAACTAGTTTGACATCACGACAGTACACACGAAACGCCACAAATCAATCAGATAGAAAAAAGTCAGAAAAAGACTGCATTGTTATGTCCCGAAGACCAATACGGCACGGGAACACTCCACCATGAATAATCTAATAAATAATCTTTTGAATCGTAATTTATTAGCTACGGCATTACGGGACGGAAGCCTTGTGTAACAGAGATGGAAATACAAGTTTTAGTTAGATAGAAAAGGATAGGTAGAACGTCGTCCGTCATAAATAACAGCAGGCAAAAACAATGGACAATGGATTGCGGTGGTGAGATACGTCTTCTTTAGGGTTCCCCCCTCACTCTGGGAGGAAGGGGTATTTAGAACAGGACAGTCTCGTTTTGGACTGGACGCGTGCGCAGCCTAATATTTAAAAAATGCATTGGAATTTGTATTGTTCTTAATAAATTAAATTGAAGTTATATCTATAAACTTTTAGATGCAATTTCGTAAATTTTTAGTTGTTACAAATATGTTAGCGCGCCAAGAATATTATTTATTTTTAATTGCAATGTTTAATACAATCTATGTATTTTCGTAGTGTGAGGTGTTGTTATTTACATTTCAGACAAAACTTTATATTTGTACTGTAAAACATACAAATATTTCATACAAGTATGTACATACTTGTATGAAATATTTGTATGTTTTATTTTCCTCGATTCAAGAAAATTGCTCCTACATTGGAGAAGAGTATGACAATTACAAGCACCCATAACTGACGTGTATGAAACGATTAATCAATGTTGAAGAGGCAAAGGAGTTATGTTTGGATCGTAGCATGGCAATGGCATTCTATAGTTTCTGCTTATCCCTTTAATCGGAGACACGCGTGAAGTTGTACGTATTTAGGAGTATGAAAGGTCACGAAAATCTTTGCCTAAGAGGCTAAGCCATTGGACTTAACAGTATCATTATCTACGAGTATGAAAGCGTTTTATCGCGGTTGTCAATGATGTCCACTGGGCCATAGCCCAAATATACAAACATAGTATTGTGAGAAAATCTGGACATGAAACACAAAATGTCAGAAAAATCCGCATGGAGCAAGCACGGCGGTCATTGCTCGTGCATGTGATATGTGAAAAGACCTTTAAACCTGCAATGAGATAATAACGGGGTATGATGATACCTGTACGTCACAGTAATATATTGTATAAACATATGTTTAACATTAACGAGTAAATAATGTATTGTAGGTATTTATAATTACATTTAGTTTTGATACGATGACAAACATTATCGCTGATGACTTGTGCTCACAATTGTTGAAGTAAATTAATTGTATTGTTGCGCAGAATTTGTAAACATTTGGATAACATCTCGGTACAAGACAGACTTACTCCCAGTTTCTGAAAGGCTGATTAACGAAAAATTAACCTGTAATTGTGTAATGTAATTATCCATGCTTTTAGATATTTCACATGAGATTTTACAGGTGATTAGTTATTTTTTCGTTGCTCAGCCTTTCTAAAACTGGGTGTGAGAGTTATGTTTTTTCTTAGTTAGAATGTTTGGAATTATGATCATAGCGGTATTTTTTTGTTGCCGATAGTGGAAGACCAGCAAACAGGCCACGTTACAGTAAGTGGTAACTGACGCTTATTGACGACTCAGAGTCTCTGGAATTGCTTCTGCTGCACCGTGAAGGGAGTGGGAATTGAGGAAAAATTAAAGGGAGGAAATTGATCTTCGGCTTGAGGCGCTCTCACTCACCGAACGAAACGCAGTAGTACGGATACTACTCTTACGTCGATCTTCTATGAGAAGGTAGTATTTCCTCGGTTGATCCGGCCAGCGTGGATCTACTAACGTTGTTATTTTAATAAATTAATAAATTTTTACATTGACTGCTTTAGTGGCACAGCGAGAACGCGTACGACTGTTGTTGTGCAAGCGGTTTTGGTTTATTCCCGGATAAGTTTAAATTTCTAAATACAATTTTCGAAAGGCACTTACATTTTATAAACTAATCCGGATCAATGGGTAACTAATCGAAGTTTTGAATTCGATATAAAGATATAGTGCCAAGTCTGGGTGTACTTTGTATACGTTTGTAAGTTACCCCATGACACAGGGCTTAATTTTCTAATAAACAACTAAAAGTAGAACATTGTTTAACTTTTTACCAATATCCATTTCTTATGCTGAACTAAAATTACAGCTTTAATAAGTCAAAGTCAAAGTCAAAGTATTTATTTCATTTTGATCACAGAATGATACTTATGAAAAGTCAAATTACATGAAGTCAGCTAATTAACCTACAGCCAGTTCGCTGACGAGGTAGAGCTGTGAGAAGAACTGGCAAGAAACTCACGCCACTCTTTTCAATCGCCAGATAATTACAATTTTTTGTATGAGTTAACAATTTTAACACATCAACGCAACCAAAGAACCATACAAAGTAATTATTACAAAATAACTAATTATTTAATAACATTTTTGAAAAAAGAAAAGAAACGAAAATAGAGGATTACAATTATTTAGTTTCATCTAGTATGGTAATTTGACTACGTATTTTAATTAAAATTAAAAAATAGTAAATGCATTTCTCAGTCATATTGAACTACAAGGTAATATTGAATTAAGTATTAAATGTATGCCATGCCAAGATTGACCAGTCATCCCAGGTAGCACCCGTTCACGAGCATGACGCACAGACCAGCCATCATCACCTTCGCCATATTAGAGGGAAGGTGATGACCCGGCCAATACGACACCACAAGCCATGACATTTGAGTGAGCATGACAATGCAAGGCATGGGTGGTAAAAAAAACCATAATAAAATGTTATGTCTTAAGAGTTCATAATGATCATGATATGCATTCACTTCACATCAAACTTTTACTGCAATAGTCAATATTTTTTTTTTTAAGTATCTACAAAGCTCATTAAAAGAGAAAGGAATTTTCTTAGATAGTAACTAATTTTCCAGGTAAGAAACAATCGATAGCCGACTTGTATTATATTACTAGCTTTTTGCACTGCGGTGTCACCTGCGTCTTTGCTTACTGCTCTGCTCTCACCGCCAGTAGCGTGATGTTACATAACCTATAACCTTCCTCGAAAACAGGGCTAACATACCCAAAAATTTTTTTTTAATCCGACTGGTAGTTTCAGAGATTAGCGCGTTCAAACAAACAAACAAACTTTATATAATAGTATAGGTTGACCTACATAGCGTGTGACTTTGAACTCGTTGGCCTAAATTATAGTGGTGATATTCAAACACATAATTTTTAAAAACATTGTGACCAAAAAAAACGGTAATTAAAAGACAATTGAAAATAACATTATTTACAACTATTTTAATTATTACAATTTAGGCGGTAGTAGATCCACGCTGGTTTCAGCATGAATGGGCCGGATCGTCCGGGGAAGTACTACCCTCTCATAGAAGATCGACGTAAGAGTAGTAGTATCTGTACGGATACTACTACTCTTACGTCGATCTTCTACTGCGTTTCGCTCGGTGAGCGAGAGCGCCGGAGGCCCAATTTCCCTCCTTTCCCCTTTCCTTACGTTCCTCATTCCCTTCCCCTAACCCCATTCCCAGCCGCCATAGTGGAGGCTACCATACCAGCAGTTTAAGACGATGGTATGGTGACCACCACTTCTGGATTCCACTGACTGCTTACCATCAGGCGGGGTGGAGTCACTTTGGTAGGCTAATATAGAAAAAAAAAAAAAATAAAGAGCTATACAAAACCTATAGGTATAAACTTCTTTTTACACATCTCAGATAATTATCGTCCAACTCAATTCTAATCTAAACATAATTAAAGCAACCCTTTGTCGCGAGTGCACCCGAACACACCCGAACATGTCCGAACACCCACGAGGTGCGCAGGCGCAGCTGTCGTACGCAATTACAAATGGCGCCGGGCTCACCAAACATACTAATTGACTTTTCATGTACCAAATACGAATTTTAATGGATACTACCTGTGTGTTCGCGGTGGCTTGTATCGTTAATGATCTAGCTTTTTTATGGTTTAATTTAGTTGCTATGTTGGTTCGTACTGTTTAAGATATATTGTTATCGATTGCTTGCATGTAATTATGGGAAAATTATTGGGAGTGTTAATTAGTGTATTTCTTAAATATATTATCAGCGTTCTATGAGAAAGTCAATTTAAAATAGGAATTTGAGCTTGAAGACTAAATTACTTTCAATGTGTACACATGGCCTGATAGATAATCACTTTCCAACAAGAAATCAGAAAAGAGTCCTGTTACAGAGTATGTTGTACCAAAACTCTTTGCTACAAGATCCTATTTTAGGCAGTGTTCTTTTTTTAACTACACAACGCCATCTAGATCCAAAGTAAGCAACTAATTAATAGCTTGTGTTATGGGTTCTAAAATGCGGACTTATATGCTTTTTTTTGTATACACGTACATATATACATAGAAAAGACTAGCCAAAAGACTAGACTAATTCAAATAGCCATGTTCATGCACACAAATATTTGCACTGAGTGGGAATCGAAACCGCGTACTCTGCGTAACAATCCGTACACAGAACCACTGAACCACAGAGGATGTATTAGATGTTCTTATTTTTTTTTATATATTTAGAACAGAAACACCTCAATAATTGAAATAACTAACCATGAAAGGCACCTACGGTCAACCTTATCAACAGTACCTAATGAGATCCATCAACGTCTAAAATAATAGACAAGACGTCCTCAATCAAAACATACATAAATTTGACTGATCCTTCAAGAAAACTCCAAAATCCTTTTAATGCTGGAATTTAAAAACCTATATTTACGTCACTAGGTTAAATATATATGTGTGACAGAAATAGACATGTGAACTGCCACGAATCCCCCTGGACACGTCTCAATAACCGTCAACATTTCAACTCGTGCGCACGTTTTTAATTTGATTTGATAAATTGTTCTGTTGCTGGCTGTAATGATTTCATCATTTCGTGATGAAAGTAGGGTACCGGGATTAGACAAAACATGGGTATTTTCAGAATATTTTTGAAGTGCCATAAGTGGGTTACAATCGCCTTTGTTGGATTCGTCAAATTTTGTTTAAGACGCATTTCTGATAGGTCAGCAAGCAAGCTATAAATTAGGTCTTTAATTGGTTACTTCAAGTTCTGGACCTAAGTATTTTTTAACCCCCGACGCAAAAACGACGGTGTGTTATAAGTTTGACGTGTCTCTGTGTGTGTGTGTGTGTGTGCCTGTCTGTGTCATCGTAGCTTCCGAACGGATGAACCGATTTTAGATTTTGTTTTTTTGTTTGAAAGGTGAATTAGTCGGTAGTGATGTTTGATGAAAATCGGTCGGGAGTGTTCTTAGCTAAGTTTGATGAAAACCGATCCAAGACGGCCGCAGCCACAAAATGGCGATTACTTATTTTTCACAACTCCCCTCAATAAGAGTATCAAATTGAAGGTCTAGACTAGTAGATATGTACACTATGTTGCGGGTTTTTTTGCTTAAATGCGTAAAGACACCTACCTATCAATGGCAATTAATTGTTATAATTATTCAAATAAATTATGATAGGTACTTATTTTGATTTTGATAAGTTGGCGATGTGTCAGACACTAATCTTTTGATGCTTAACAACGTAAATATAAGCATTAATATATCCTAGTCAAGTCTTACAAATAAACTATAGCCGATTATTATAGACGTGGTCTCATTACAAAGCCAACAACGTTTCATCTATCCGAAGTGAACGGCAAGATAGTAAAATTTCAAAGACATTGCAGACTGCACTTGTTTTGTACAAACAATCGAACAAATGGATGTTGGTGCACTGTCTCGCATGTCAATAATTATATTTGTAAGAATAATCCTCGGTTTCTGAAAGGCTGATCAAACGAAAAATAAGCTAATCACCTGCTAAATCTCATTCGAAGTACCTACCTAAAAGCATGGATAATAAAACTTATTATTGATGGTTCTAGCAACGCAAATGGTACTTCAAATGATACTTAACAGGTGATTAGTTAATTTTTCGTTGATCAGCCTTTTAGAAACTGAGGGTAAGTCTTAGTAATCGTAGAAATAATGGTTAACAGCCACCATATTTAATATTTAATCTAAGATTTTTTTGAATTTCGATTTTATGCAATAAATCGTTAGGCACTGAAGCGCTATGTTAAAATAGACCGAAAAATATGAAAAAGCGATTTAGCGCTAAACGTTTCTTTGTATCTTATAAAGTCACATTTATGTACATACTTGTTTAGAGGTTAAGGGGTAGTTGTCGTGGCCAGGCTACCAATCCACAGAAAGTTATTTTAATGACATAAATTCGCTTAAATCGTAGTAAAGCTACTAATTTTTTTTACTTTTGCCAATACTAAATTATTATCATTTCTATTTTCATTTTTTTAAAAAGACAACTCCCGCACTAGGGAACAAGCCCTGTGTCGCCGGGGACTTTACAAAAATACAATTAACGGACACAAAGTACACCTAGACTCGGAACAAACATTTATGGATCACACAAAGTTTTGTCCCGCGTGGGGATTGAACCCACAACGTAGTCGCGCACAGTAGTCGCTTGCGCTCCCACTGCGCCAATCATTATCAGTAGCATTTTTCAGCAAAAATAAAATCTTTATAAACAATTCTCGTAACATATGTTAGTGGCGGTAGAGGACCACTTATATGTCAGTTGGTGATCAGCTTTCGAATGTCAGAGATGATTGGAACATTGCCAAGTAAGAGGGGAGTATTAAGATATTGAAGATATGGACAGAATTAAGTAGTGTTGCAAGTGCTTAAGTTAAGAGTTGAGTTAATGTTGTTTTAGTTCTTTGAGGTTTTAAATGGATGCTTTATTATAATTGACTGCCTCTGTGGTTCGGTCATACTGTATACAGACTGCCACGCAGAGGTCACGGGTTCAATTTCCGCACAGTGCAAATATTTGTGTGCATGAACATGAATATTTGCATTGGTCTGGGTGTTTCTATGTATAATATGTATGAATTTACAAAAAAAAAGTATATAGATATGTAAATATATCCGCATTCTAAAACCCATAACACAAGCTATAATATATGCTTACTTTGGTTCTAGATGGCGTTGTGTGTAGTTGGTGTGATATTATTATTATTATATCGTTGAGGATACAAAAATATGGTCAAAAATTACAAGCATGGACATTTTCCACTGCAAGATATTTTAGTTCTTTGGCACGACAAAGTTAGCTTTTGAAAATGCTTAAGTGTAAGTGCACATATACTTCATTCTCCATTCATTCACTTTTGTAATGTATTACAAATATATTGTTGTAATATAAATATAATGTAATAAAATAGCATAACAAGAAAAAACAGCAGCTTTTATTCAATCCTATTCACATGAAATTTAACAGGTGATTAGTTAGTTTTTCGTTCTACAGTCTTTCATCTGCACTCTCTAATCGATTAAGTAATATTGAGTGTAGTAATATTACTGTGAATAATAGTGAATAAGTAATCCAAATGTAGTCTATATTATGACGTCATTTATGCACATAACAAACAATAACGTCATATACAAAGTTCACTGCACTTATCCATTAAATTTACAAAGGATTATTTTTCTTTCTCGTTCCCCAAAACAATGTTGCCGTACATTTTCCAGATATTTACAACTTAACACATCGTTGTGCTGATTGACCGGCCATTTCGCGTATTTACGTTAGCAACACTGCATATTTTCACCTGTGCGCATGCGCAGCGCATCGGGTGCATACATCAGCGCAAGCATAACTCAATGCACCTGTTTAGTTTCATCCGCTTTTAAAACAGGGCCGCATTTAGTACAAGAAATAGTAAAAAATATTATTATTTAATCATAATAATTATTATTGTATATCTATTCATTAAGCAATAAAGTAAAAATAACTAAATTTTACCAAACACAAAATGGCAGTAATTTGATTAACATTTAAATTTGAAATAATGTTCGTTGTATGCAAATGTAATAGAGTAGACAAAGCAATATTACCATTTAAACATCTTTGAACAATACCGCCTATGTATCAACGAGGAGACATTTACCAAAACAATCAGAGACAATCCCTACTATCTTATTAATATTTTAAATAGATGTCTCTTTTGTTTGTTTAGTCACATCAAAACGGTTTATCTTATGAGAATGAAGATATTTTATGTTTAATTTCAATTCTAAAATTTGCTACTGTGTGTAAGAACGCCAAACACCGTTCATGCGCCCGTGACTCACTCAAGGCTTCAGCTGAAAATCAGCGCTATGGTCCTCCGTAGCATATGCTGAGCTGCTGCCTTTTAGACACATTTTGAGTTACCTTTGTGTTATGTATTTGTTTTTGTACTTTTAGTTCTTTTTGCTTTTGTTTTTCGCATGTTTCTTTTTGTGTCTAATAAATTTTATTTCTTTCTTTCTTTATATTCAGGTGCTAGTTGGAAATTACTGCAGTGGGAGCACAAGCGACTGCTGTGCACGAGGTTGTGGGTTTGACCCACACGAGACATTACTTTGTGTGATCCATAAATAATTGTGACGGGTCTGGATGTACTTTGTGTCCGTTCAATGTATGTTTGTAAAGTCCTCTGCGTTACTTGGCTTGTTCCATAATGCGGGAGTTGTCTTTTAAAAAAAGAAAAGAAAAATGTAAACAGATATAACTTAGTTATAGTTGAAGATATAATAATAATATTATCATTAGTTGAAGTCCCTCTTTGAGTTCGATATTTCCATGTAATATTACAAGTAAAGCATAAACAAATAAAGAATATAATGCAAAGCTATATAATTATTATAATTATGTAATATAATATTAATCAATCATTCACCAAAATAAAAAGAAAAGTCTTTCTCTGCAGTGGGATAATAAATATATGATAATGATGGTTCAACCAGATAAGAAATAAAGAAAGGAAAAAGTTTTTTTTTTTAAGTGACGCACACAATAACTAATATGAAAAAAAAACACAAAATTTAGTCACAGTTATAAAACAATATAAACAAAAAAAACTGACAAAGCTAAAAATCAGTAACATGCACTTGCGCACAAGCTCGCGTGCAGATGTGCGTCACGTCTATGCGAAAAATGGCCGCCGCTCAGCTTATTGCTAAGGCGCTTTAAAGCGCAACAGCGCTGGTTTTCAGCGATAGTCTCGTGTGATAAAAGTGGCGCCGAGCATACGTCTCCAGAACTGTCCAGTTTTCAGTGAAAACCCGACCTTTGTCCATAGTTACTACTCACATGGTCAAGAAACAATTTTTGTAAAAAACATTCTGCAAAACTGCGTTCTGAGTACATCCCTGTGATCTAAACATCTTGCAAGCTGCAACCGATGAGTGATCGCGATGCTTTCGCGTCAATCCAGCCTTACAGCGATAAGGACGTAAGTGTTGTTTGATTCGATATCATTTGAATGAACACACCCATACATTAGTGTCGTGGCTTGATTTCAATTTATTAGCCACTGTTGATATGTATGTATAATTAAAAGATATTTTGGGTGTAATTTGTCAGTATTTCAGACCGAGATCCACTTCTTATGCTTAGTTTTGGTAGTATGGAAAAATACTTGAGCGTTTATTTTGTCGGTGACAGCGTAAAATACTTAAAATTCAAAATTTTGATCTCAGAAGAAACCAGAGGCGCTGTTGAGACAGACGCGAAATTGTATTGATAACCGCTGTTCTTTTGAGCTATGGCATTAGACTGGCTGAAGTGTAGACGAAACGTAAATGTAAAACTCCTCTGTATACTCTTTTCAAAATAACGTCGTGATGATGCATTTCAGAAATACCGAAGCCATGAATTGCTGTGTCTTCACATAAAGTTACATCAAAATAGGTCGCTACTCTAGTGTAACAAAAATAGATACAATAACAATGTCTATCAACAATATTTTATGTTTTATTTAATATTTACAATTTTAATGTTTTAACGACATAAATTATGTTAATATATATTAAGTCTAAAAGTCAGTTGATATATTGCTTTTTTATATTTGATAATAATAAATAATGTAAGTTTATGTAAAATTAACATTCTTTCGCTGCTTGATAACTGATAACATATTGTGAGTTCTAAAATAGATCAAAATGATTAAATACCATAGGATAGTTTGCTGTTTAGGACATTGACTAACGCCATCTCTATCCGTTGGTGTGTGAGGTAACTAAGGAAATATCAGGGTGCCTAGTGCGAGTTGTGATCGAAACGTTTACGCTCGCGTTGAGCTAGGAGCGGGCCAATCAGAACATCGAACGTTATAAACTTGTCTCGCACTAGACACTCAGGTAACATACTGACAGTATTACTATTGTATGTAATATTTGCTTTAGTAAAGTCATTACTCCGCTTGTCGAGCGTAGTGGCTCGTAGATTTTCCTTTGGGAAAAGGCCATAATAGAAATGTGAGGACTTCTACATCATTGGCTGTTATATAGGTACACGAGTATGTAGACATTCATACTATTTTAATCTCAAGATGTCCACTGTTTGCTAAAGTTTACATTGCATTTAAAGATTTAATAATTGACTGGCGGACTTACGATCGCAATGGCAGTACCTATTATCACTTTTTACTATGCTAGCAAATGTAGTCTACTAGAGTCTACTGAATACTGATTGCATACCTTAAGACAAAGACAAAAGACCTCTCCCGTTGTCAAACAATACAAAGAAATAAAATACAATTTGAACGCTCACAAAATGACTTTAATATTAGAACTTCTGACAATAAAAATAAAACGACATGGCAAATAATAAATAATTCCTACCATAACATACCGAAATGCTCTATTAATAAAATACGAATTAATGACAAACTGATTATGGAACGTAGTCTAGTTGCAAACAAATTCAATGACTTCTTTGTAGATAAAATCGTTCCAATACCAGGCTTAAGCAGGAAAACTAGTGCCAAATTAGAAAGTAGACAAAACTCAATGTTTATGGATCCGAGTCTGCCGTCTGAAATTATGGAAATCATTAAAGGTCTCAAAAATACAAGTAGTGTGGGGCATGATGAAATCTCAACAAAAATAATAAAGCAAGTAAGTGATTTAATAAGCGGTCATTTAAGTCACATCCTAAACTTATGTATTAGCCACGGGGTATTTCCGGAAAATCTCAAGATCTCTATAGTGAAACCTCTACATAAAAAAGACAATAAGGAATTGATGCAAAATTATAGACCAATTGCGCTCCTATCAGTCTTTTCAAAAATTTATGAAAAATTCATTTATAACAAGCTTTACTCATACTTTGAAAAACTAAAAATTTTTTGCAAAGAGCAAAAAGGATTTCGACGAAACATGACAATTAACCAAGCTATATATGACTTTTTAAACACAATAATGACCTATGTTGATAACAGGACGCCTATCTGCGCTATATACTGCGATATGACGCAAGCGTTCGATTATGTTGATCATAACATCTTAAAAAATAAACTGGAGTGCTATGGCATTAGAGGTAACATTTTAGAATTAATTGACTCTTATCTATCAAACAGAAAACAAGTAACTGCCATAACAAGCCTAAACATTAAAACGAAAAATGAAATTATGTACTTGTCAAAAGAACGCATAGTATCATTTGGTGTGCCCCAGGGCAGTGTGTTGGGCCCTCTACTATTTATTACCTATATTAATGATTTACCTAAAGCGATAGACCACCAAATTACACTTTTTGCTGATGACAGCACAGTAACAATACCTGGTGTTGACATAAACTCTTATGATGTGGAGGTCAATAATACACTATCCGCAATAATATCTTGGCTCAATGATAATAATCTTAAAATTAACCTTCAGAAAACACAAATAATGCATTTTAACCAAAGAAATCCTACACTTTCAATGAATATACAATATGAAAACAATATAATATGCAATACTAGTAATACCAAATTTCTGGGTCTAATAATTGATGCTCAGCTTAATTGGAAGCCCCATATAGAAAGCCTTAGTAAAAAATTATGTAGTTCAGCCTACGCTCTTCATAAACTTGCTTCTATAGTAAATACAGATGCTCTACTTACTGCTTACCACGGTCTAGTTGCATCCATACTCAGATATGGAGTAATATTTTGGGGCAACTCAACAAACAAGGAAATAGCTTTTAAATTACAAAAACGGTGCATTAGGGCGATGTTTGGACTTAAGATAACTGACAGCTGTGTACCAATGTTCAAGAAATATAAAATTTTGACATTGCCGTCTTTGTACATATTAGAGTTAGCACTTTTTGTAAAACAAAACCCACTCCTGTTTCCAAAATTATCAGATTTTGTTAAACGCAATAGACGTAAAAATAATGTACTATGTGTTCGTAAAGCTAAGACGTCTCTTATGTGGAAGAGTGTATTTTGTTTAGCTCCTAAAATTTTCAATAAAATTCCTGATGAATACAAAGAATTAAATTTTAATATATTTAAAAAGAAGTTAAAAATCTTATTATGTACCAAATGCTATTATAATATTAATGATTTTTTGAATGACACATTGTAATATAGAATTGTATGCTTTATGTAATGACATTATGTACACATGAGCAGAATTTATTGGACTAATTTGACGGTTTTGTATGCATGACATTTGTAATCATTTATTTTTTATTTATAATTTATTTAATTTTAATTTTATTAATGTGAATTTTGTACGCCATTTCTTGGCAGAATATGATGTTCATATGTTTTAATATAAGACCACCATTGTACCTCACCATATTCAGACAAATAAAGAATTTGAATTTGAATTTGAATTTGAATAATTATATTATTTATTACACGGCAGTAGCGAAGAGTCACTTCTCCGAGGAGGGAAGCCGGTGGGACTAAAATACTTCGAGTTTCGGAAGGCCAGTTATACTTCGAGTAGACACACAAGCAGTGATAGGTAGGAGGTCAGGGCATATTATAAAAGGGAAGCCGGCAGAAATCGTGTTATATGAACGCTTCGCCACTGTTACACGGGCATATTCGGCCAGACAGACCCGGAAAACTTAGGCGCGACGATTTGATGCTTTTGTGAACGACTGGACCAAGTCGAATGGATTAAATAGAGAGCTGTGGAGCACTATGGGGAAGACCTTTACCCAGTTGTGGAACGAAAATGATTAAAAAAATATAAACGAGCTAACAGATAATACAACAATTAAAAAAGATATAAAATAAATTGATTTATAGACAGATATGTTAAAGTGTCGTTTTAAATATTGACAGACTATGACATCACGACTTTTGCCGGGAAGGATGGGCAGAAATATATTCACGGTACACTTACGTTTTACCTAAGTACTATCTTGTTGTTTTCGAAACATAAGATATCGAAGCATCAGACGCGAATACCCGCATCTACTACAACACGCTTTTAATCAATTTCAGTGGCATAACTGCTTCCACTGCTGACCTCACCCGACCATCTCCACGGTCTTGGATGATTCGAATACATAATACATTCCTACACATCAACAACATCTAAAATATAAATAAGATCAGATCTATCAATCAACAAACAAGTTCCTGATATCTCGAAGTACCAGAAGATGCGCATTGACACTAAATTAGTGTCACCTTGTGTTTCCATTTATCGTCGCCCACGACATCACTGTACGGTTATTTCTCATGTTTTATGACAGCCCATCGTTTGATTTTACGATCGTAAATAATTATTATGATACGTTTTTTTATATAACACCCACCACTGTTTGTTTGCGGTCCCACAATGGTTACGTGTTCGTAAATTAGTTTTACTGGACATATAGCTGGTCATATTTTATAAGAATTTTCTATCTGTATGATTGAGAAAGTGCAGATTTTTTGACAATTATTTTTCTTTAATTCATATTTATTTTATTTGCTGTTACATAGATAAACTTTTCTCTGAATACTTTCAACTGTTTGATGATATAGATTAGACGAAAAGTTATTATTATTATATTATTTCTAACCTGACCCGAAAACCTAAACTACCGGGTTAGGTTAGGAACGACAAATATAATATAAAATGTATCGTTTTCTAACGTTAGGACAAATCAACGGGATCAAGGGTTCCTTAAGGGAAAAATCTAAGTATAAAGCAGTTCGAGTTACGTTAGGAATTTTGTTTTGTCCTTCCTATCGTTTTTGGGTCAGTTTAGGCATTTTGATAGGTTAGATGAAATACTAAACAACATTGAACCAGCATGGTGATCAATGCTTGGCCTTGTCCTTTTAGTGAAAATAATAAATGACTTTGACTAAAGCCGTTGTTTAGGTATTACACACATAAATATTAATCATTACAATTTGCAAAGAAAAGCAGCACAGCAGCGCCATACATTATAATAATTTAAAATTATATACAGCGTCAAATACACGTCTATTGTCGTACTTCAAATAAAAATAGTTCGTTTAGTTGGCATTGATTAAACTACTTCATACATCTCTCAACACCCAATTACAAGTCTCAAACAACAAAGCGTCTTCAATCTCATTATAATAATAATCGCATTCTTTAAGAAAAACACACAGATCAACAATACAATTGAATTACAGAATAAAGTCGCATTTGCTTGAAACGCGCCAGCGAAAAAACACTTTATATAACTACCATAAAATACACTTTCCCAATACGTGTGCCACAGTTACGTCGTTTTAAATAAACAAGACGGAACAGTAGTTAATAAATTCTAGAAAAAGAAAACATAAAATGTAAGAAAGTAATAAAAACACATAAAAATGACGGCATCTATGTCGCATGTAAAAGCAGGCGTTAATGATTCGTCATTGGAACGACAGCTTTATGACTAGTCGTGGTAACAAGTCCGGTTTTATCGCGCGGGAGAAATTTTACTAGTTCAAAAATTTGCGTGTGATCATGTTTGCTCAGCGTGATTGATCACTTTTGTTTTATATTGCATCACAAATCCAATGCACTGCTAATAAAATTTATAAATTAACTAGCTTTTTGCATCGTGGTGGTCTTTGGTTACTGGTCTGCTTCCGTCGCCAGTAGCGTGATGTGACATAGCCTATAACCTTTCTCAAGAACTAGACTATCAAACGCAAGAAGAATTTTTGAAATCCGACTTGTAGTTTTAGAGATTAACAAATAAATTTTTTTGCTTTATATAATTGTATAGATAGATTTTTAACGAGAGAATCCTTCTTCAAAAGAGGTTTAAAGAGAACAATTTTATAGTGATCAACTTTTTTGAGCCTATCTTTCACAAATACGTCAGCAACAGTAAGTTTTTATTAGGAGAACTGTGAAATTATCTGCCACTATAAAAAAATACTAACGGCACATGTCCTTTCTAGATCTTCTTACTTTGGTCCTATCACAAACTCCATTCTTAACTTATTTATAAAATTCGATTTATTATTTAATGAGTAAGTGAGTCGTTGAATGACAAATAAAACTTTCACATTTAGTTATGTTATATAATAGCTTTTATTGGTGGAAGCTCACTACAATTTCTTAATGACTTCGCCCTCTAGCAAATAACCATTTTGGAAATCCATAAACAGCTACACATAAATTAGCAGAAGTATTTTAATTTGTACTTAATAGATGTGAGTGAAGATGTTATGCAAAGCGTTTTTAGTGAGTCATGGAAGTCAAAAAGTTGTAATTTCGCAACATTTACGTAGCCGACTATAAAACTGAGTTATCTCTATACAAAACTCGGTGTTTATGTCTGTTTGTAGATCGTAAATTTGTCTGTTCGTATGTATCAACTCGAGAGCTATTAGCTTAGTTTTAATAGCTTTTTATTTTAAAGCTTTTTATACTTTGTACGGTTTAAGATGCAGCTGTTTGGATTAAATTGAGACAAATCTTTTGTGTCAGTGTTATTGATTGTATGTAGTAAATCGGGCACGTAAATGAACGTTATAGCATTTTAAGAGTTCGTCTGTTTTATTACGGTATCAAGGTTAGTTTTAGTTCGTAGGTGAAATAGAACACTATCTATTTATAATGCGTTTTATGCAGCTTAATTTTAATTTTATGTTGAAGGCACTGCTATTGCGATTGGTTTGGTGACTAAGAACACTGGATGCCCAATAACCCCGCCATCTTTTCCTTTATTTCGCGATCTGCAACGGTTTGATTGTGTCGTTGTTTATGTAAGATTACCACTTAACATCAGATGTGTCATGCTTTTCGCCATGTATTAGATGTGCAGATGTGACTACAGAAAAATGTCTGACTAAATTATCTTGATATGTTAAAAACTTGGCAATATTTAATGACAACGATTAATTAACACCCAATATCAAGTAATCATGTTTACTGTTAGTCAAGTATAAATATGATTTATAGTAATACGCGTAGGATTTTAAAACAGCCTTCGAGTGAATCTTGTAATATATTCATATTAATCCAACAATGCCCTGTTTGACTAAATTGATCATGAGATTAAACGTCAACGACATATGGAGAAGTTTCAATCATTTATACGTATGGTATGGTAATAAAAATATTTTAATATAAAATTTTGATAAACGACTTTATAACTGACAAATCACTCGACACCTTTTCTTTTTATCTCCGTTTACGAACAGCAACAGCCTGGTAGTGTTAATGTCAAATAGTCACGAAAACGTCACGTATAATCTTAGAGTAAGTTTACTTATCCATACTTATATTGATGATTCTAACGCCATTATCATTGCCGTTTATTTTGATCAACAGATCGACACTAACAAATGACAACTCTTTTTTCAACTACAATACAGTTTTGACCTGTCAACCTTGGTGTTTAATCACGTTGATTAAACGCCAGATTATAATACTATATATAACTTATCAAGAATATCGTCACCAACAATCAAATCATCACAATAGCAATTCATCAGTCTGTAAGTGACATAAGAATTATTAATCTTTAGAAGTAAAACTTCAAATTAACATTTTTATACAATAAATGGCGAGTGATATTCCTCATGACATGGAAAAACATTGGTATGATTCATTTGATACTCGCAGACGCAACGATGTGTTATGTGATGTCATAAAGTTGATGTTTTAAGGAAAATTAGGTTAGTACTAAATTTACGCAAATATGTGGTAACTTTTGTTCCACTATTTGTTGCGAAATAGTTGCTGTGAAATTTATCTTTTATTTAATGTTTTGGGACTGTTCTTAATACGAATATATAGATCTCTGTGACTGTTGAAATATATTTTCTATATTTTTTTAAAGCCCATGTTTACTCAGGTTAGCGTCATTCTGTCCCATAGATAGATTTAATAACGTTTTATCATTCAAATAAGGTATTAGGTATTAATCGTGATGCATACTCAAGGCAGATTGGTAATTTCATATTTTTATAGGCCCTTTTTCCTTATGAAGTTTTTCTACATCGGAAGTAAGAAATGGCAATTGTAATCTTTTAAAAAATACCCAAGAGTTTGAAAACATCATATTAGCAACTAATTGTTGGTTCTAGACTGGCGACCACGAACCGGAAGACGCAACGAGGGCAGACCCCTCACAAGGTTGACCGACGACCTTATAAGGGCGGACAACCGATGGATGAGGACAGCGAACGACCGGCCACGGTGGCAAAAGTTGGCGGCGGCCTATGTCCAGTAGTGGACGTCTTTTGGCTGATATGTTGATAATGATGATGTTAGATTGCGGACTTTCAACCGCTTGCATAATACTGTTACCATTAGTCTATCCAAAGATGAACTAAATTGGACCCAAGAACGCCAGTACATCAGGTGACATCAGCAGCATGTAAACTTTTACTATATCAGTTCCGAGTATTACAATTAGCATATAACAAGCCATAGTATTCCTAATGAACTGGATTTATTATTGGATTATATACCTTTACAATGATGAAGAGGTACTAGATAAATGCAAATTAATACTGGTCATTTGCATCAATACTTGGTATACGATCGAGTATACTAGCAAAACCGTTATTTCGACTTAAACTTGAGAATCATCAGGTCGAGATGCACAGTCCTTGTTCTTCTACTTTTTGAAGTCGGTTAAAAAAAATACGGTTAAAAAATACGGTTTTATAATTAAATTATTGAAGCGCTTGCTCAGCCAGGCTGATTCAAGTTTCTTCAAAGAAATCTAGTACTGTTATTTTCTTTTGTCAATGCGTAACAAAACTTATCAATAATAGGAGAATTAGGTGTTCATTTTTTCATGGACGAGCAAACTTTGTACGTATGCACGTACTCTACAAATAAATACTTCAGAGCAACAAAAAAGTTACTCAAAGTCGCAACGTGTGCGCTTGCTTTTAGCCGATTGACATCCTTAACGACACAGATGGCGCGGCATAAATCAACATTTTGTTCGTCACGAACGTTCTTTCCAACTATAATACGATAAATAAATCAAATTAGTAAAATTTGACACTTTTATTGAGATACAAATAGAATTTTTTTAAAGAAATATTGCTTGTTTGTGAAACGAGAACAGGTTAATGTCGTTTACCCACTGTCTTCATACATTGCAATTATCTTAGGTATTATATTATAGCAATTATAGTAAAGGTAAAGAAAAGTAACTATATTTGTGAAACGGGTCTACTCGTGTTAGAAAATTATTATAAGGTGCCATACCTCTTTACCCGACGTTTCGGTCGAATTACACCGACCATGGTCACAGGCTGACTGAGCCCGCTTCACAAATATAGTTATGTGTACAAATCGTGTGAGTTTAAAATATTTGAAGAAAAGTACCTGATCATTTTTATTTGTTATGACTTCGTGCCACGTCACCATCTGTTCGTGATAGCCAACCGACAGTTTCAGAGGTCGAAACTACAATACGTCAAGTAGTTTAGTGTCTTCTGTCTGACGCGGGATTCTACGCACATTTTACAATTATTTGTCCCACCTCCAGTGCAGTGTCGAACATGATCATTAAAAGTACTACAATTATGCAAGCAGCAGGTTCCGACAACTACTTGTACGTAGCTGATATACACAAACACTATTTTACTAAATCACGACGCAGCTTCCATATTGGAAAACAACAAGAAAATTAAAACCTTTAAAATAAACGCCCACAAACGATTCTAATGAGACACAAAACCGATAAACTACAAGTTTTGTTGTAAAAGAAATAATAGAGGCGACCGATGTCACACAGACTACTACTACACTGTAATGCAACGGAACGACCGGGACACGACTGGTGCACGATACCAAAACGAATAATTTGAAATTGGACTTTATATCAAGTGAATAAAGTTGAGTTCATAGTGTCGGTATGTGAATGTTAAGATTTTGAATTCGAACGCAGACGCAATGCATTAAATTGTAATCGAACACTATGGAGGAAACATACGAGGCGGCGCCGCGCTCGGCCCTTATTTTATTTAGCAGAAAAAAAGCACTACAACTAGCCTTATTTATTCGCAGCCTGTTTTCTTAGAGACTGTAAAAGGTGTCAAAAGTAATGCGTTAGCAACAGCAAAGTTATGAGTAGCATTAACTTGGCGAATGAAACTAGATCGTACTGTTGGACTTTTGTTGTGCGTTTCCTCAAGTAGCGTGATTTATTTAATTGATTGTTACGCTTTAGATCTATTGATTTATGCATTGGATTGAATATTCTGATTCTTTTAGTCAACTGTAACGCGATAATTTATTCATCTCATTTGCTTAGTCGGACGTTGTATATTGATGATATATTAGTGATGTCCAACGATGTTATTGAATTTCCTACCTCACACTAGGCAACTTAACATATAAGTTAATAGTGTATAAACTCTTCTACATATAACGTCTATCGTTGCCAAGCTAGCAGACTCCAATGACAATACGTTTCTACAGTTTTCAGTGACGGTGGCATCGAACACCGATCGTATAAATATGCACTTATATTTCTTTTTAGCTAACGTGCCTTTGCATTATGCAGGCCAGGGATGTACCCCACGTGTGCTACCAATAAAATTTTACGGCGCCCGTATTGTTCTATCTGGTATTTCGCGAGTGTGAGCGGGACAGCAGATAGGCCATTTTGTTAGGGCAATAACGGAACGGGGCAAGTGACTATAAGTCGAATCGGGCGCGGTGTCGGACGGTCTAAACGACATTATTTTTTATCGGCGACCGTGTGAGGTAGTAGAAATTTTCTTTTACATTCATTTTTTTGTACCGTTCATATGTTATTTATTGAATTACATGTTGTTTATTATAAATTTTAGTGGCTGTACCTTTGGTTTGGTAATGAAAAAAATATTGATGGTGCTAGGTATGTATTTGGCAGGAGCCAAAGTTGTGTAGGTACGTACGCGTCATAATTTTATCTTGCATACAATGTGGGTCGTGCTTCGATGAGAGTATTGATCTCAGTTATTGTCACCAACGAAGCAAATTGAATTTTTTAAGCAGCAACATTACATAACTACATAGAACATAGTTATAACTTAATATTTGTCTCAATTATCGGTCGTGTCGTGACAGACCTTAAAATTACACAATTAACGGACACAAAGTACATTTTGGATTTTCCTCAAAAATACTTTTGAATTATAATAATATATGATATTGTAATTTTAAATTGTGTTATATTATAAATTTTCATCACTAACACTCTGTTCCTAAAAGGCTGTTTAACGAAATATTCACTAATCAAATGTTAAATCTCTTGTGAACCTAAAAGCATGCTAAAATCATGTATAATTCATTTAATTTGATCTAATTAGTTACTAATTACATCAAATTAAACGTGATGTTAATTTCTATCTATAAGACTAACTTCTCGCAGCGCGGTTTCACCTGCGTTAAGTTACATCAGATATTTGGTTACTGCTCTGCCCGTCGCCAATAGCGTGATGTTACATAGCCTATGACCTTCCTTGAGAACTGGGCTATCATACGCAAAAAGTATTCAGAGATGAGCGCGTTGAAATTTGGATAAAGATACCTACGTACTAAATTTATGTAGATAAGTATAAGGTACCTTATACTTATCTACATAAATTTAATAATAATAATATTCTACCACATGCACACAGCGCCATCTAGCCCCAAATTAAGCAATTATATTTGCTTGTGTTATGGGTACTAAACAACTGATATACTACTTAAATACTTTTTTTTTGTAAATTCATACATATTATAGATAAAACACCCAGACACAGAACAAACAATCATGCTCATCATCACACAAAGGTTTGTCCTGGGTGGGAATCGAACCCACGACCTCCGGCTTAGCAGTCAGGGTCACTAACCACTAGGTTTTGGTTTTAATTGACACGAGACTGTATTAATTGAGCGTTGTTCCACGGGAACAGAGATTATCGAAGTAAGTGTTAATGTTGTTTAAAGTTATTGTTTTCGTTTTTATTACGCTTTACCTGAAAAGCTTAGGCAAAAATGTGTGATATTTGAGCACCTAGTCCAGTCTACGTTGAATACCTATCAATATTTTTACCACAAGAAGCACCTGCCAAAATCCTGCTAAAAATATTGATCAACGTGGACTAGGCTAGGTGCTCAAAGCTCTTCGAACGGGTACTCTGGATGAACTTTGTCAGAAATGTGTTACAGTTTAGTTTCATCAGAGGCCCTAGACAAGTGTCAAAGATTTCTATTCTATTCATAGAATAGATAAAAAAATTTATGAGAATGACATAAGCGTTGGCGTTAGCTTATGTCAATCCAATACATTTTTTAATCTATTCTATGAGTAGAATAGAAATCTTTGCCACTTGTCTCGGGCCTCAGCTAAACTTAGCTTGTATGCTAGACAGCTAGCCCAGCGATTATAGAATACTCTTCTAATAATTCTGCTATAAGACATTCGGTTCTCACTCGATAATTAGAATAATTTATATTTATTAAGCAGCAGATTGAGGTAGCCATCTTCATTTTGAGTTTACTAGAATTCTATGAGCTTGATACAATCTGAAATATCTGATAGTCTTTATTCTGTTTCACATTAAAAAATATACCACATGATATCAGCTCTAAAACGTATGTTATAGTTTTAATTTCTTAGCAAACATAACACATAATGTTTATGTTAATTGACAATTATCTGTATTTGTCATTCTCAAGCTAAGCATATTTAATATTAGGTATATACATAATTAATTAATAATATTTATTGCTAATATGCGCATTAAATAATAGAATCGCACTACATTATAATTAAATACACGGAACTAATAAAATAACTAATAAGCTTTCTCATTCGTTTTAACATGCAGCTCGAAGTATTATTCAATTATTTAAGAACTGCCTAGCCTTTAAGAATTGTTCGTACAAGTTGAATATGTAATAAATAATAAAATTATGTCCAATTAATAACAATTACGAGCTAAAACATGGCCACCTCGACTCTTTCAATCATGTCAAGTGCACTCGGTCAATCAATAAAACGAGCATTGAATAACTGATTACGCAGATACGAGACTATTGTGATTTTGAATTTTTGCCTACACTTTAGTATTGTAAACTTTACTATGTTCTTTCTTAACGTAGTTGGGATTAATGTTTTAGAAGATAAATTAAATATGATGATGAAATATAATTATAAATAGATTTTTTTTGCCTCAAACGCAAAATACCAGACTCTCAAAACAACAGATTCGCCATATACTAGATACGCAAAACACCAGAAACGCAAAAGAACAGATTTTATACAGTTTAACAGAATTTTTTAGTGAAGAAAAAATATACATACATAGGAAGGTATAATAGTTTGTAGAGGCTATTAATTTTATCTATTTTTTATACAATTTAGTAGCAAACAAGCATAAATCCTACGTGATGGTATTGCATAAATAATGCGAAGAAAACACAAATAAGAGAAAGGATAAAGAATTTGTTGTTTAATAATGTTTCTATTAATGCCCACCAGTGTTGGCCGGGTAAGAATTGCTTCATCCCGTACAGTCAGAAAAAGTCCTCGGTGACTATTTATAAACCTAAATAATATAGGCTGCGAAACATAGCTGAAACATACCCATCTGTGCCGGGCAAACAAGACGTTATCTATGTGCTTACCTATTTATGATATAGGACACATCAATTTTATTTCATTATATCACAATGAAAAATATATTTTTTTTTAGAATTACTATTATTAGATACCTTACAAGTATTTTAAATCGTGTTTTAAATTATATCTGTTAGTTTGATTTTAGTTTTTAATTTATGTTATTTTCTGTATCTGTGGATTTTTATTGTTTTTATATGTCGCCTCTGGGCAAAATAAAAAACCTTTTTTTCTTTCTTTCTAAATTATTGTTGCATAAGTCATCATAAGTTTAGGTACCTTAGCTTCGATAGGGTGGAAATTATTATTTAGCCGGTCTGTGCCAGTTTGAAGACGAAACCTATAGTGATCTTGGATAAGAGTCCAATCTGTTATTATAACTAATCTTTGCATACTTTTTCATTTAAAATCAACACTACGCGCAGGAAAGTTTTACTGCCGCTTCAAGGCAGTTAACATGGTAACTGATTAATCAATATTTATTTTTAATATTGTAATTAAAAGCCCTGGTTGGTCTGTTTTACTTTGAAGTTGTAACTATGATAGTGACATAATACTTTTAGAACATATAAGGATTTTTCATACAGGTCACTTATGTATTTCTTATGAGAAGAGAATTTGCCGGATATTTTTACGTCACGAATATGATTACTGCTCTATTCTCATAGGTAGCGTGATATCTTACGAGTAATCTTTAGGAATTGAACTATCAAATCTAAATAACAATATTATGGGCGTCCTAAAAACTTCTTTGCGTTAAAATAATGGACAAAGCACACTATAGATACTACATAATATGTATTGTATAGGTTAAAGATATTTATATACCAAACCACCTCAATAATATATGAACTAAATAATTCGTCCGTCCATTCGACATGTTGCAATAATGTCGTGCCGTGAAAGCCATCAGTCAGCTGTCAGACGTCTACTGCACAGGTCAAGGGGGGTCGCGACGACCCCACCCCCTCGGCAGGGGGTTGGGGGTACTTGCGACCTCCCGCAAGTCCAACTTGATTGATTTCCTAGCTGTTTACACATTTCTACTTCCAACTTTCTGATGTATTTTGTCTTTTTTTTGTTACTGCAATGAATTTTCGTTCGATTACTATTTTAGAAAGAAGGTTATATTTAATGATTGAAAGTAGCTTAGTTAAAAATATGTGAACGTAAGAAATGATTGTTTTCATCTATGCATCAACTGTGCTACATCTGTGCTGAAGATATGACGGCAATCAGTTTATTGTAAAAATCTTTACTTGCGTGTCATTTACACTCAAGTTTACACTTTTATTGGCGTTTTCTTACCAGATCGGTTCTCAAATGTAATTGGAAGCTGTGTCTACATAAAGATATTGCTCGATTTTTAATCTATGCCCTGATTATGGTGCCTGAACAACAAAACTAAAAATATTTGTTTAATAATTTTATATTCCAGTAAAGTAACCCTATAATGCGTATTTTAATAGAATAATGTTACTGAGAGACTTGGTGTTTAGTTCTCAAAATATTCGAATATACGTAAATAATTCGTCTCATTCTGTTATTTAAATATCAAGATTCAACGAGCGACGTAATACCTCGTGAAATATTAATTCTCATCATATCGTGGATGATTGACGGCTGTCTACGAAGGATATATCCGTCACGGGAGCGGTAAACAGACCTCCTCCTGCCTCCCGGGGGGAGGGTGGTCGGGTCTGCCCCCACGTCTGCCCCCTCACTGGAATATCTCAATCTTTAGCGCGATTTATTGATTGATAGATTGATTTCGCGCGGTTTCGTATTAAAGTGACTTGTGCTGTTTGAGGTCTGTTGAAGAAATTTTGAGAATTATTGTTGGACATATATTTTAATTGTATGTCAATTGTCGATTAAGTTAATAGTTTAATGGATTTAATTGTTATTTTCTGTCTTTATCTTACAATTTAATGTTAATAACATAATAAATCTTTTATATTGTAGGTATTTATTTTCTTGATACATTATTCACATAACATACTCTTAAGTATGTATTCGTATTATGTAAAGTAGTTTCTGTGATTTAAGTATTTCATAATCTCTGCAGTGTAGAATATTGTAGCGTCTCAGTGTTTTAGCTAACGTCGACGTTTTCTACAACTATTAATTATTTGACTAACGCCAAGTTTTTTCACTGCCATATATTTCTAATTTATTAAAATAATCAAAGCTAAGTATTGATGTGCCTTATATCTGGACATTGAACCCACACAAGACAGAAAAGCCAGACTTCTAAACTAATAACCATCTCGAAAGTTTTACAATATGTGCGAAAATAAAAAAATATTAAAAGGAATATCCAGCCGAATCCACACTACGCTTATTAAGAGTTTCAGCGAACTTCTGCTTCAAGTTTCAGAACAATGCCAAATATTGCTCGCACAGTGGTTCGACATTTACACTATCTGGGAAAAAAAAACCTCCGTTAAACGACATCTGTTTGCTATTTGTCAAACTTACTATTTTCGGAATTTGTGGTACAGAATAGAGTTGTAGATTGGCAATTAAAATTATTATTACTTATTCATTAACTAAATAATAATAATAATACCAGCCTATTTAATGTCCCACTGCAGGGCAAAGGCCTCTCCTCATATACAGAAGGTATGAGCATTAATCACCACGCTTGCTCAAGGCGGATTGGCAATTTCAGACATTTAAGTCCAGGCTTCCACACGATGTTTTTCCTTCACCGTCAGTCAGAAATGTCCAAGATAAACTTAGAAAGTACATATGATTTGAAAAATCACATTGGTACTTGCCCGAATTCGAACCCATTACCTCGTGCTTACGAAGCGGGTAAGGCACCCGCTTCTCGTGCTTACGAAGCGGGTAAGGCACCCGCTTCGTAAACACGAGTTAATGGGGTTAAAAGTCGAAATGATCCACTGGATCATTTCGACTTTTAACTAAATAAATAAAACAATAAATAAATAGATTAACAAATACAAATAAATAACACATTTATACTACTCAAAATATAAAACACTGGTGAAAAAAAAAAACATTTAGATGACCACTACAGCCAAACACTTTGATTTTATTCAATAGAAACCTTATGTTTTGCCCATAAATAAACTAATATGGAGCATTTCGTCATACTTGCAATATAATAATTATATTTTCGTGTCTCGATGTGTTTCCTTCTGGATTATCTCACTTTATTTGATTTAGAAATGATGTCATTAATGATCTTAATGAACACTAGAATAATACTGTTAAATATATCTGTTTATTTTATTAATGCTTAAATTTTAATCTTAATAATAACATCAGGCACGATATAAATTAACAATAATTTATGACACATAATTCATCAGCAACAAACTAAATAATATTTAAATTATTCAAAAGACTCACGAACTCAACAATTTATCGTCAATAAAGCCACATAATTCATAAATTAAAATAAACCCAAGTAAATATTGTAGAAACCCGTTTTATAACAAACGCATCATCACTTCAATGTTAGTCATTCAATTTTTCCTTCAACAATTCCTGTCAATCGTCTTTTCTTTGACACTTCAACTCTGACATGTGATTTCTACATGACGGCTGCACATCTCAACAACCTTGAACAGACGTGCACCTTAAAAAGTCCTTATTTTTAATGAAATAAACATTAATATCGCTTGTATAACTGAAAAATATTTTATAGCTCAATGCAAATTTTCTGCAATTTTTGGCTTTGCGTTCCGATTGAACTTTATGTCGTTGATAAAAGGTGTTTTTTAAAGTGTGTTTGATTTTGTAGTTATGTTTGCTGAAATGTTTAAGGTTGTTTTGATGGAGTGGCCCGTCAATTAAGTAGGAGAGGGTTCAGTAGTAGTGCGTCTTGGGTGTGATTGAGTGCAGTCATGCAAGTTCTTTTCTGATAGGCGGTTTGATATGAAAAGATCTTCTTTGTGTTTAAACCGCGATTTCTACGAACTGTTCAAAATTATTATGTTACCTTTTATTCATTGAATTTAATAAAAAAAGTTGCGCTGCATCAAGCTAAAACTGGTCAAGTTTTCTTCGCATAGTTTAGCGATTTTAATGGTTAAAAATTCTTTCAATACTATTGTACTCATTTCTCTTACCACGCTTGCTTATTAATAAAAGCAACATATCTATATATAAACTTGACTAGCTGTCTGAAACATAGCAAACTTTGCACACTACTATTAAGATTCCAACTGGTATCCAATTTCAATTAATAATGTCTGCCGCAGTTCAATAAATTATTTAACTACATATGCATTAACCTAATCCGCCCCACTGTGCAAATTAAGAACAAAAACAACTAACTCTATCAAAACAAAGCTTGTCAATCAACCACCTGCATTAGCCAGTTATTCATAATAGTATTTATAAGGGAGGGTCGTAAAAATCGATGATCGGCACTGTCCGACCCACATCGACTTTGTTCTGTCAAGTTTGATTGAATCAACACGACAGACAGCCGTAGGTGTAGAGGTAACTTGTCATGTGTTTGTCTTGTGTGTGTGTGTATGTGTGTGTGTGATCGTAGAACTAAAGATGTATACAAAAAGTGTTTATAGATATTGGGACTAATATGCACAGAGTTTTTTTTTTATTTTATCAAAATCAAAATCAAAATCAAAAAATCTTTATTTGTTGAACACAGGTAGGAAGGTGTTACAAATTATTGCATGATATGTAGCTTACTGTGTCAGGCCACCAACGGCGTACAAATATTTAATGTTGGTTATTCCTTAGGTACCTATATACATTAAAATACCATTATAATAGATTATTATTAGTTACTGCCTTTAATTTATGACATTATCATGCATACTGATTGAACGGAGTTTGGTTTAAACATGTGAGCTAAGTATCTAGGAGAACATTTTGTTTCTTAAAGCGAAACTTTAAACGACTAAAGTGTATGAAAAGGTTAAAGTGAAAGAAGTATGTTAAGGCAGCAGTATGTGAAAGCATGTACGGTTAAATGTATGAGAAAGACAGCGAGCAAAATATGATTTTTCATTTTCGAAACACAATTACTACTCAGAAAACAATTTAATATTAACCTAATTCTTTGAAAACCCGTCGCCCCAATTAGCAAGAGGTCAAAAAATTCAACAAACGCTGTCACTTCTAGCCGCTGCGAGTCCACACGAAGAGTAAATAAAGCGTTGGTCGACAAAGACGTCCGTCTGCGCGCGACATCTGAGCGACGTGTGTCGCCTGCCCCCCTGCGCCCCACGCGGGCCCGCTGTCCCCTCGCGGGCCCCCTCTCGCGTCCGACGCCGATAATGATGTTAACTCACCGTTTGAGAACGGCCCTGCTTTGTTGAGTTTTTTCAGTTAATGTTTTGTAGTTTAGTGTGTGTTAATTTGTTGGATCGATATGAACAATGACAATAGAGACCCACTGTGTGGTGGATCGATATTTAAATATTAATCACTTGTTGTGATATGAGTAAATTGATTGCATTGTGCGGTTTAACACTGGTTTGGTTGCTTTTACAATTGTTATAATTTACTTAATTGCAAATTTTGTTTTTGTTTTTTGATGCTTTTAATTTCAAATTAGTGACAGACAAACAAAGTAGAGAAACAAAAGCATATTATATTTTAGAGAGTTAGGAATGTTGCGAGACCATAATAAGTTTACGTAGCATAATCAAAGCTGTATATCTGGTCATTTACCGTTAATAATTTCAGAACTCTGTAATAAAACTACAATCTCGAAGAAAACATACCGATAAAAAATACTATTAACTAGTACTTGCTTTCAAATACAAACAAAAGTTACACAGAGTTTTATAAAAATCCAAACTGCGTTCATACATAACGGAACTAGAAAACATACATTCCCATTTCCCCGCACAAAAGTCCATAAAAATATAAGTTCCAACGGTCGCTATGGAAATCCCATAACAGAAGGAAACTGCAACACAAGTTGCTTCAAATAAATTTCATCAACGAACGAATCCCGGACGGCGAACTCGACTTGTACAGTAAATTGTCTTCAAGAGCTGACCATCCCCCCTTTTCACCTACAGGGAGAAGGGGGTTCAAAGGAGGCCACCGACATTCCCCCGTTCGTCTTGCTTATGAGTGACGGCTGGACAGCTTGAGTGATTGAGAGTGACTGGAGACTTAATGCACGGAGCGAGATCGTACACCCACGGCAAAGCGCGCAAAGCGGCGGCGCCAGTTCTGCGCGATATATTGCTCTATGGCCATCGAGTACGCTCGTGTTTCATTTAAATTCGCGCTGCACTTACGCCAAATATACAATACAAATTTTGCATATGTTATTATTATAAATTAAAATATACGTTGCATCGTTTTAATACGGTTGTGAGGTGTTTGTAATTAGTGTTGGCAGTTGACGGCTGATGGATGGCGGAGAATATATCCGGTGTGTCAGTGTTGTTATAATTAATTGGCTGAGGGCAATACTCATGAGGACTAAAATTAGGTACAAAGATAGGTAGGTGTTCAATCATGTCTGTTTAAATGTATAGTTATCAATTCCTTATATCTTTGTGTGCGACAGTTTGTCATTCAAATGAAATAATTGTTTTAGTCTTTAAATTTTTGTATGACAGTTGTAATATTTGCGTATTAACCCTTTCATGGACACTACTGTAGACACAATAGATGTTTTATTGTCATCACGGCCATATACGTTTACTGACTGAAATGTTAAGTTAATTATATCTAATTATTGCCGTGCTAAATTGTATAATAATAATAATATATAATAACTTGGTCATTTATGAACCGATTTGAAAAAAACATTTTATTTAAAGGGTACTTATACTTTGAAATTGGTTCCATATTTTTATTATAAAAAATGGTTCAGTAGTTGTATCTTTGTTACAACAGAACTTGGTCATTTATGAACCAATTTGAAAAATTATTTTTTTATTTGAAAGGGTACTCTAAAATCGGATCCTATATTTTTGTTATAAAAATTAATTTAGTAGTTTGGCTTTAATTTTACATTTTGTAATAAAAACGTATGCAAAAAACGCGTCAATGTCATGAATTTTCTGACATGGACATGTCCGAAATACAATTGTGAACCGATTACGAAAATTCTTTCTTTGTTAATAATAATAATAATAATAATAATAATAATAATAATATTCTACCACATTCACACAGCGCCATCTAGCCCCAAATTAAGCAATTATATATTTGCTTGTGTAATGGGTACTAAACAACTGATAAACTACTTATATACATTTTTTTTTTGTAAATACATACATATTATAGATAAATTACACCCAGACACAGAACAAACAATCATGCTCATCACACAAAGGTTTGTCCTGGGTGGGAATCGAACCCAAGACCTCCGGCTTAGCAGTCAGGGTCACTAACCACTAGACCAACAGGCCAGTCTAAAAACAACATGTCCGTGGATGGGTGACCATTTGTGATACAAGACAAAACTATCAATGACGTCTGCCTTTACACGTCTGACCACGTTCGGGTAGTCCCTCGCGCTTGCCATTGCCGCCCCGTGCATTTCGACAGTTTGTTGCAAAGGCAGAATTAAGGGCGATCCGTCACATATGACCTTGAGCGTTTCGCTTCCTCACCACCCCGCGCCTCACCCGAAAAAAACATTGCGTGCGAGTTCGCCCTCTAGCGGCAAGTAGCAGTAGCACAACTATAAGACAATGACCTTACTTGTCCGAAACCGCAGAGCTAAAATCTGATAGACGCGCCAATAATGAATTATTTTTTTAGTATCTTTTATTATTTCGTTTAGTAAGTATGTATATTTTTTAGTATATATTATTTATATATTTATTATTTATATAGTAGCGAAAGCAAAGATAAGTGTTTAGAATCATGACGTTTGTTAAATATGTAGTAGAAATAAAAATAACTACTGTGGGTTAAAACAATAAACTCAAAACCCAGCTGCTGTGAAATGTATTACCTGATCAAAAAAGCCGTTTAAAACGATTTTTATGAATTATTGAATACAAAAAAATATTTAATAATATATATAATATTAATATTTTTTGAAGTCGCTTAAAAATTAAGTCCCAATGACAATACACCATTGTGATAAATACCTATAATTGACATGATATGTATTCTTCAACTAATACTAGTACACTTTAGTTTAGTAACCTTGCCGAGTTTATACTTATTTAGTTATAGTTATATATATATATATATATATATATATATATATATATATATATATATAGGTTTTTTGTACATGAACAAACTAAAACATTTTGACTTAAAAAATGTATTAACATCCTATTAATAATGCGAAAGTTTGTGTGTGTGCACGTATGAAACGTATGCGTACCTCATCTTTATTTATATTTTTACTATTTGCAATAGTGTCGCAAGTATCATGAAGCCGATATGCTAGCAGTTTGAGACGATTTCTATTAAAATAGCAGAGGAGTGCGTTACCCCAGCAAAATGTTGATAAAAATGTGCTTATAAGAGGTGAGAGTATAACAGATAATTAGTGCGTCGTAAGGAGTAATTTGTTTGCCTATAGCAAAATTTGTTTGTATTATAGTTTTAAAGTTATTCGGAAAAAAAACAGATTTTGCTGGGGTAACGTTTGAAACATTACCCCAGCAAAATGTCTTTTCTTTAAATTATCCAGGCAGAGTCACGTTGGTAGACCAGTATGAATAAAATAACTGTATCAATAGTACTAGTACATGACTTTTTAAAACAATACTGAAAAATTCAATCTTTATTCATGCCCGTCTGATTGTTAAGTGTTCAAAATTAGCTCTTACAAAAGCCAAGAGTTTTCATAACTTTCTAACTCCACTACGTCTTCATGGACTGATGATATGAGGTCCTGCATCAATAATAAAAAAGCATCTCGTAAAGACCACCTAGCCAGCAGTTTGAAACAATAACCTTTGGAATGGTGGCTACCACTTAGTCTTTTGGATCCCACTGACTGTATCATAAGGCAGAGTGAAGTCACTTCGATAGGCAATTGTACGGCACGGTTATATTGATGTATGTAAAGTAAGGTTTTGTGCAAGACAACTTTTTCTTGGTTCTGTAGATACGTACCGCTACCAAACTCGAGTAACAAATCAGACTACACTTGTGCATTGTCTACTATACATTGTACTTGTATATTGTATTAAATGGCAAATCTTGCGGAGTGTATAGGCTTGGAGCCTATTAAATGCAAAACAATTTTGAAGTGCTACAGACTGTGGACCTCCTAAACACTATTTAATTTCATCAGCCTTAGTCCACGAGGTAGGAATAACAGGCACAGTCTGCCGAAAATGAACACAAAATAGTAGGACTGTGATAGCCACTCATGAGTTGGTGTTGTCTGATATCTGGTCCACTGCTTTTAGCGCTTTACAGTTTGCCATAGTAAATTCATCCTTTATAATAAGGCTTCTATCGCGCAGCCAAATCAGTAGAAGGATTATCTACTCTACGAACACGAATCTAATCGAAACAAAACGCTGTTCTGTCTCGAGCAAAGATGTATACAGAATATTATACTAAATGATTCATAATTTATTTCCATCCTGTAATCTCGCTTATTGATACATTTTGACATAAAATGATTTTTTTTTTGTATTAATTATATATGACATAATGCCCGAGCCATAATTGTACAGTTAAGTACACATTTTGTATTGTTTTGTTAAAATTGTATACTTAATATTATTAAAATTATACATTGTGATTTGTGAAATAGAGGTGTTCACAATGTACATTGTGAACTCCTGTGGTAAATTAAGTTCATCTTACTTTATACTTATATCGACTATTAACAGTTTATATAATACTTACATAGAAACATTTATTACAGTTCACATGTTGCCTTTACCTTTTGTAGCAATATGCAAATTGAGGCAGCCTGTAAAGCACACATTTTACTTTTTATTTTTTCTTTGCAACATAGAAAGCTGTAAGTATTAAATTACCTATAGAGTTAAGTGTATTGCCTGTCTCACTTTGCATGCTACTTGAAACTGTAACTTACAAAAATTGTAATAACCTGGCGATTAAAAAGAGTGGCCTGAGTTTCTTGCCAGTTCTTCAATTCTTCTTCTTAAAATTCTTTTAAAATTGTTCTTCAGTTTGTCAGCGAACTGGTTGTAGGTTAATTTGCTGACATTTTGTAAATTTTGACGTTCATAAGTGTTAATTTAATTAACCTATATGAATTAACATATTTTCATTTTCCTTATTTATTTTCGGTTCATCTGGATATAACTTCAGTAAATCGTTCTGTATATTGTATAGCCAGCTAACATTTTACGGAAGTAGATCTTTTAGAATAAGCGGGACGGTTTGGCTGGAGATGTGCATTTAACATGTACATAACGACGTAAAATGTAAGTTTTGTCTGAAAATCAGTGGTCCGAAGGCATAGTTACCTCCTCGGTCCTCTTTATTTCCTTTTTTCTCCCACAGTATCTTTACTCTGTATGGCCACCACTGCACAGAATTTGAAACAGCACCATACACCAGCAAAACTGAATTCAAATGATGGAGCTGATAAGGATTTTCAACAAAGCGTCATCATTCCTATGTTGATTATCTTCTAGTAAGTGCCCGTACGTAAGGTACACAATATCATGTACCCTTAGCAAAATAAGTAACACGAACAATTTCCAAAGTAGACGCATTGTACCCACAGTTTGAGTGATTTGGATGTACCGTGAAAATTACCTCGCTAGAGATTCATTATAAGTATAGATTACTGCAATATGTACATACAAATGTATGTGTACATACATATATATGTATGTACGTACATATTGCAGTATTGTAAATGTATAATATAATGCAAAATCGGTAAAGTAGAACTAATGTAATATTATCGCTAAGTAACGGATCCATGCGGACGACGTCACGGGGTTGTTTTACGGTACATACACTTATAATCAGAAATCAGAAATTTTATTTGTTAACATAGGTACATAACAAAGGTCTTGAGATCATAAAAATAGTGCGCTATGTTTTGCCTACATACAAGGCATACAAACATTTAACAATAAGTTTATATATAATATAATATAATAAAGATACATACATACATACATACATAGAGTGCTAAAACATAATTCTTTTGCCTTTACCTAGTTAGGTAAAGACTGTACAAAAAAGAGTAGAATTCTTTATACTGTGCCACCGTGCCGGGTCTATTACTTTCTACATACACCTATCACTCGAAAAATACGGTATTAGTTTTGTTATGTCCAGTAGGCACTCAACAATATATTATTTAATTTTAGGATTAAAAATTCATATAGTACGATAATAAAGGAACAGAGAGTAGGATTTTTAATTTACCTAATTGTGATAATTTCACAGTCTTCAAATATTTTAGTTTGGTTAGAGACTAAGACGTTTTGTAAAGCCTTTTTTTTTCTTTCTTTCTTGCAATCAAATAAATAAATCAAAATAAGATGCATTGAAAGTAGAAGGGTAGGTATTTACTTTAGCCTAGTAAGTTATCAACTTATCACTGATTTTATCAGCTCATGAAAAAAAATCTAACGAGGTAAATACTTGAATATTTTATCGGTATTACTTATCGATAGAATATTCAAGTACACACCGTATGTATATATATATAATGTATAGGTATTTATGCTCGTGCAAGATAACGTAGATAGTTAGGTACCTAACAGCAGCGTGTATGGTTGTTTTGTGTAGGTACCTAACTAGGTCGCAAACCGAAGCATGTCACGTATAATCATTGTAATTTGAGTTCTATGCTAGTTGTACGACCGACGCCGACGTTCGTGTTCCGACCGAAGCACCTCGTACATGTCGGTCGGAATCGGAAAGCGCCCTTGCCACATGAGTAAATATCCAAGTTAGATATTTTACTCATGTGCCCACCTACCACACACCTAGTTCGAAATGATAGTAGACATAGACAATATTATAGCAAGCTCATATTCATATCCCTAGGGTATATAACAGCAGAAATTTACTGATTCTTGAGGCCCGGTGTTGCCTTGATCTTATCATGAGCGACAATAGGCTCACCACCTGCTACCTAGTTTACGTGGAACTAAACATAATTAAAGGATATCCTAGGTAAGTATCTCAAAGAAGGTATTTTACTAAAAATATGAAGGTAGGTATACACCTACTTACAGGATATTCATGTGTTGAATCTTTTGCATTTGTATTTGTTTCTGTCGTGAAATTTTAGTCATTTTGATGAAAAATAATAATAAATGTAGGTAAATACCTATGTATTTAATACACTAAAAAAATCTAAATAACTAATCTAATTTATTTGCAACACTAAATCTATCCACACAATATTTTTTTTTTGTTATTATTTATTTGCAATTATTGAATTACGTAAATAATTTTTAAAAAAACCGCATACGTCCGTCCGTCAGAAGGGCTTGCGCCGCTCTGCCGCTCTGCCTCCCGTCGCCCGCGCAGAGCCCCTGCGACGCTGATTCAGCCAAATTATCAATAACTATTGAAACATTATCCTAATAAATGAAATAAATCTATAGAGTTGACATTTGGTTTATTCCGGTTGATTCAATATAACTTTTATATTTATAACTATAGTAATTACAAAGTAATATTTCGATATAAGTGAAATCACGTTGTTTTAATATCGTTAGTATAAGTTATATAATCAATTATTGTAAATAATTCTTCTAGTATTCTAAAGTTCATGAATCAAAGTATATTGTAGGCAAAAAACAAAATGAATAAATAGCATTAAAATCTACTAAATAACGAGATGAAAGTCGCGGATTTCGGCGAAATTTCGTCGGAACCACCTTAAAGATCCTTCTTGGCTGGTACCGACTCCAATATAACTGATTATAAATTATATAGTATTATATAGGTATCAATGATTTCTTTGATTCCCCTTCAATGTTCATTACTTTGAAGTAATTAAATTATTATTTTCTACTTTTTAGTTAAGGATTATACATGTAGGTATTGTTCTGAAGTCGGTTTTAGTTTTTTTCTAGGCAATAAAATACATCTTTTCTAATTAAAAGTAAAAAATATAATAAACAAAACAAATTTTTATTTAATTGGCCTATGTGGTGACTTGGTAAGTTCACGCGGTTTTAGCCAAAAGAGGTAGCCAGAAGTGTGCGATGCCTACGATTCACTATCTTAGATCCAATGTAAAGTCCAATGTGCCAGTAATCCAAGACTCCGTATCTCTGTACTTTAGTAATTAAATTGCCCATGAACAGCCCTATCAACATATTACCATAATTCAATCACAATTCTAAACTCTTTGTTCTAATATATATTTTATGTAAACGATAAATTTTAATCTACACTAATTATTATAAATGCGAAAGTAACTCTTTCTGTCTGTCTGTTACGCATGCACGTCTAAACCACTAAACCGATATTGATAAAATTTGGTATAGAGAGAGAATAGATCTTGGAGAACAACAAAGGCTATCTTTTAAAAAAGAATACGATAACCGACATTCACGCGGGCGTAGCTGCGGGAAACAGCTATTTTAATTATAAACAAATTAAAGCAGTACCAAAAATTTCACCCCACATGCGAATATATCAAACAATCTGTATAGATTTATTAATATACAAAAACAAAATGAACGAGCACGCAACTTACGTCCACGGACAGAGGCTGACGGACGGACAGACAGGCAATCAGTCCTGTCGCATCACGCACCCGTCATTGTACGTAAACGTATAATTTTTGCTCATAATTCTTCTCTATACATTTGTAGTACTCGCTTTTATGGCAGGCGCGGAGTATGTTGGATAGTACGTTGACCGAACTTTGTGTTGCTGCTTTTTGCCCGACCGCCGAAATCAAGGAAGGTAATATTTTTTTGCCTATCACAGTAAGCAGTTCTGTATTTATCCTTTTTTCTTATTTAGGTCCTATTTCACCACTTGCGTATAAAGTGCGTGATAGTCTATTCGAAACTTAACTGATAGATAGTACTCAAAAATCGGTTCCTAGAGTGCCTGATAACCTTAACTGACAAATAAATTATTTAAAAATATTAGACAGATTTAAATTTATAATCTGGGAATTAACGCGATCATGCATTAGGTATTTACATACCTTATTTTGCTTGACGTTTTGACCAGGTTACACCGGCCGTGGTCACAAGCAGACTGGTGAGGCGATGTCACGGCTCCGTATGTGAAGTAGATTCTAGATCTACCCTCACATTTTTGTCTTTCCACGTACTATCACAAATTTTATATTATTGTGGTATGTAAATACCTAATGCATGATCGCGTTAATTCCCGTATGATTATAAATTTATATCATGCAACGCGAAAGTTTAAAAGTAAATATTAGACAGATTTAACTAAAAGATGTTTTATCTGTTGGATATATATCAGTCACTTTGACACATCAGCTAGTGATGAAACAGGCCTTATAAATGACACACCTTGCACCAAGAGGACACCATAAGGCAAGGTGTGTCATTTACATCTAGGCCAGTAAGCAGCCAGTGCGGCCTAGATGTCACCATTCCAAAAGCCATATCGTATCAAACTGCTAGTGGTGATGTACTATGGCGATTCCATAAAATTGTTAAAATTAGCTTGAAGGCTTCAAGATTGGCTAATCGATACGTGTTGAATAGAATAGAATATTCTTTATTGCACACCACTTAACAAATAAAAGGACAGCACGCTAGTTTCAGCATGTATGGGTCTGATTGACCGGGGAAGTACTACCTTCTCATAGAAGATCGATGTAAGAGTAATAGTATACGTATTATTGCGTTTCGTTCGGTAAGTAAGAGTGCCGAAGGCCCAATTTTCCCCTTTTCTTTTTTCTCATCTCCCTGATTCCTTTCACCTACCCACTCTCTTCATGACAGCAGCTTCGCAGAGTCAGAGCATTGCAAGAGCAATGCAAGGGACTCTGAGTCATGAGTGACAGTTACCACTTACCATCACGTTGGCTGTTTGCTCGTCTGCTACTGTCGGTAATAAAAATAATCTCATCTGTAGACGACGTTGTGGACAAAATAAGAGACTGAGGAGAATGACAATCGCACTCGGCAAAACGCTGCTGCTGTCCGTACTTCGGTAGTGGTTAATGAAATTGTCACCTGCTCCTTTATCAAAACATTATTATTCTAGTCTTAGTAAACGGTGGTGACTAATTGGTAATTTTGTCCACTCTACACATTCGTAAATGTAGTCAATCTATATCAAAGAAACATGTTTCGTTTGAGAGGTCAACAAGTATTAGCAATGCACATTACTTGTATACTTTTTATGGAGAGTTGTTTACGCCTACATTTGTGCGTCATGCGTACACACTATTGCTTTAGGGTAGGTCAGTGTCATTTGATAGCAAAAGAACTTAAGCATTTGATTCTTTTCTACAAGTGAACTAGATCGATCTTAGCTATGATCTAGTTCATTTTATTGAATTAACTATTGTTTTCGTATCAAAAACGCTTGGTGGTTTTGAGCAAGTAAACGTGTCCTTGTGTGCGAGTTATGTTTAACTTGTGTGCTGACAATTTATATCAGTAATAGTGTTGAGTCATGTATTGTCTGTAGCGGTTTTTTTTTTTTAATTTGGGCAGCACAGCCGAATACGTATCTCCACAAATAGAAAACAATTATGACAAATTGACAACACTATTTTGTTTAGTTTTTAATGGTGAGCCGCAGTTTCCAGTGCACCTAAGGAAAACCAGTCTTTGGTTGTAACTTTTTTTACTGAATAGAGCGGCAAGCAAAAGCACCAGTGACATAACCAAGTAATTCTGGAGAACAAAACTTCAGACGGTTCAGCGTTGCCATCATATGGACCGCTTGTTCTTTATTAGCAATAAACAAAAACATGAATATACAAGTAAAGCACTAACACAAGCAGCTACCGAGTATAAATTTTATTGCTCTCATCCAATATTTAATATAAATAAAACGTAAAATTATTTTATCAACATTTATATCTGCGGATAGAGATCCGAGTACCAGGAACATATAGATACTAAGAGGTCGCAAATTACTCAACGAGATGACAAACATATTTCTGCAGTTATTATGAACTTTAAACCAAAAGAAATAAGGTTGTTTTCATATGTTGAAAGGTTGATTCGGTATTGTTTAGCGTAGGAGTCCGACACGATGATCGGTCGACAATTTGATTCGGAATATATCGCTTCGGTCGAGTTGTAAACAAGTGTTGTAGGTGGGTATGCGTTCGATTCTCGGACGCGAAAGTTCTGTTTGGCGTGTGGCGGTAATAAAATGTACTGTATGTTCAATAATTTTTAGACTTAAAGAAGGGATTTTAGGAGCGCGTGTTTGTCGTTTATTTTCTGTTTTAGAGTGTTTAGATTTAGCTATATTTTACTGTACCTACACCTATTATGTATCGATATAAGTTTCATGTTTTACCTGTAGTTTTTACCGGTTAATTTATGTCCTTTGTAGAACTTTAAATATACATCTTCTTCTAGAGGCAGATTAAATGTCAAATGTTAGGCTAGGCAGACATCTCTATAGACATATTTATTTACATGGATGATTTATGTGTAGGACAAAGGACTTTGTAGCAATAAGATTTCATTATTCATTGGTAAACAATTAAGGGAGCGATCAATACCTATCGTCAGCATGTCAATCAATCAGATTGATTGAATCAATCGTCAGGTCATTGTAACTGTTGTTTTCATTGTTTGTCGTCAGCGTCAATTCAGATTGATGGAATATCAATTGAAAAATAAATATGAAAATATAGCTTTTTTTTTATAAGAAGGAAGGCTGGGCGTGTATGTATTTACTGTAACTGCACTACCCATCGGTAAAAGGAGTACCTAATACTGTTGGTCAGGAAACGAAGAATCTCAATGCAAATAAAAGTGGTCATCACTACATAGAGTAACAGTAGCAAACTAAGCCTAACCCCTGTCCCTGTTCATTTGCTAGCTAATAGCTCGCTTTTTCTATGGCTAAATGTCGGTTAGTTAAGACCTTCTACCATTACTGAACTCGTAGAATTGAAACTATTAAAGAAAGTATCTATTGCTATATTTGTTGACAACTCATCAGCTAAACATGTATTTCTAAAACAAATATCAAAACAGAATCTTCTTTTTAACATAAGCATAACACGGCAATAATTGCAATGGCTGCGGTGCTCTCTGCGCGTGCGTCGACGCCCTTAATCAGAATGCGCCGGCGCATCGCGTCAGATTACAGTTTAGATCCGTGACGTCTGCGGGTGATTATCAAGTAATGTATGAATAGCGATTTTGTGTAGATCAGGTTTGATATTGGAATGTCGCTTTATATGCCCAAGAATGTGGGTTAGAAGCAGGCAAGTATCAGTTAATGTGATAGTTCCAAAACTGCCCAATAGTTTCAAGCTACTTGTATCCTGTAGCGGCGTGCTGAAACGTTACGTTCATGAGCTAGAAAGGTAACATAGGTTTCAAAAGAAGATTTTGATTTGATTTAATGAGTAAGGTGCTATATCAGAGGACCTAGACAAGAGACATAGACTATTCTATTCATAGAATAGATTAAAGATGTATGAGGTTGACATAAGCTAACGACAATGTTAGCGTTAGCTTATGTCAATACCATACATTATTTTATCTATTTCTATGAATAGAATAGAAATCTATGCCACATGTCTAGGGCCTCAAGTCAGGAGTCAGGCCTTTAAAAGCACAAGAAGGTATACCTAAGTTTATTTCTTATGGAACCGAATATGTGTAAATGACGAAACGTACTCGTAGTCTATGTCTCTATACTTAATGCATGAGACACTAACGTGTGATGTTTTGACATCGCTAAGAACTCACATTGTCCTGTTTATTTATTTATTTATTTATTTATTTATTTATTGGGATTACCAACAAGAGAAGCACATACATAAAAAAGTAACAAAACATTTATACTGCTAAACTATCACAATATAATGAGTAAAAGTAAAAACACAATAATAAGTTGTAATGAATAATAAAATAAAATTAAATTATGACAAAAAAATAGAATAAGTATAAGTAGGTAATTACAAAGGCCAATAAAATGTGAGTAGACAACAAACGTAATAAATACCACTAAGAACGCATATATTCCATAATTTTACACCTGAAATTAGACTGAGTATTACCAAAAATGTCCAAATCCAATTATCGGGAAAGATCGTTGTATTGTTTGCACATTCTATTTAAAGGTGAATTTAGGCCCAGATTAGTTTGGTATTTGCTTAAAATGAACAGCTTGTAGGCACATATTGTTCTAAACAATATGTACGAGACTTATAATATAATAATAAAAATATCACAACAATTACAAACGCCATTTTCACTCAAAGTAAGCATTTATTAAAGCTTGTGTTATGGGTTCTATACATACTTAAATACTTGTTTTTGTAAATACATATATGTTGTACAAAGAAACACCAACAAATATTTGCGCTGAGTGAGAATCGAACCCACGATTCTGGCAGTCCGTACACAGTACCATCGAGCCACAGAGGCTGGAAAAAATATTTTAAAAGTGACCATAGAAATATTTTTGAGAGAAAACTCACTCTAGCTTTAGAGATTAAACTAGTAACTCGCTTCCCGCTCCACTCATCACCATGTTACCAAAGCACCAAGGTGCAACGCCCCACCTGCGCTACAAATCAGGAAGTGTTACCCTGTCACAACAACCACGGACAGCCGCATCAGTTTATATAAGTAATGCGCTTTCAAAATGAGAGAATGCGAGGGTAAGCAGAGATTGTGCTATCAATTCTACGTGTCTGTCAACACTAACAAGATCAAGGAAGTTGGATTACTAAATAAAAGTGTGAAGCTTCTGTGTTATAATGTCATAACAATCCTATTATACGGAGATATAAGTTGGATTGATCAGGACATGTTTCTTGTTGGTGGGCCCGTTGTCCGCGTTTAGACCTCCTTGTTCTTTGATCAGAGCAATATCTGCCTTTTAGTTATGGAATATCGACGTAAAGGATTAGTACTTTTGCGTTTTGTTCGGTAGGTTGGCGTGCTAAAGGCCCAAGAATCTTAGATAATATCTCTTCTAATGATAATATTTTCTTTGTTACAGGTAAGCTTCTATAATTCTTCAAGTAACTGGAGTCGTCAACAACCAAAATAGTATGTAACTTATGACATTATACGCACAGTATATGACAGAACGATTTTCAGAAAAAACAAATCTACAACTATCATAGGATTACTCTATCGACACACCCATATACGGTTAGAGAAATATCGATATCGCAGGAAAACTTTGTCTCCATATGAAGGACCTTATCGAGAAAAAGCAGAATGCACCTATTACAGCAGACCAAAGAATTAGATGCCCCAAAATTTCCAAAACGCGGCACTTATCCATCCATTTACGCTGGTTTCAACATGAATGGGTCGGATCGACCTGGTAAGTACTACTCTCTCATAGAAGATCAAAGTAAGAGAAGTAGTTTTCATACTATTGCGTTCTCTTCGGTGAGCGAGCAACCTTTCCTTTTTCCTCACTCCCCTGATTGGGGTAGACTAATGTATAAAAAAACAATCTTATAACAAACAATCTTAAAACAGTGTTAGGTTAGGCTCGTGGTTTTTTCGGTACAGAAGTCTACATAATTTATGTTTGTCTTAACTAAACATAGCTTTAGAATTTTAAACTCTTAGAAAATTCATAGCGACATTATTATCATAGCATCACTACCTTTGACTAGTGCGCCGTAATCAATCCGTCACCCTAATTAATATAATCGTCAGTTTCACAGCATTGAAGAAACATTAAAAGCTGGATTTTCGTTATCTTTCGTCACTCGAGCTCGACCTCGAAGCGTATTATAATCTCATGGTATTAATAATCGCATCATACACGGCTCGTGTTATCTCCACGATCTGAACAACTCGGGACTCGAATCCTGCCCCGAGCGGTCAGCTGATTGATGACCGCTGAGCTAGGGCTAGCTTACTGAGAATTATATGACATTCAATATAATTATTTCCGTTTGTTTATAATATATTGCCATATTGAAATTGATGATTTATCTGTACATTTCCTGCTCTTAATAATTTAAATCTTGGTTTCTATTGTAGCTTACTCACGCTTTTCTTTCAATTTATGTCAATGTTAACACATTATCCTTAAGACAATATTATACCTATAGTATGGTCAGTCATATGGTGTAAACGCTAAGACAATCCAAGGCCGAAAGGAAGTCATAAGCATGTTGTTTTGCAACACAAATTTAAAGATGGTGATATCATTACCTACATGCTTAAGCACTTAATGTTTTTATGCATATAAGTAATGATCTGCCTGTAAACAAATGAGAAAGGTAGTAGGTATACCTTTGTTAGTCTTCATCATCATCATTTTCAATCGAATGTCGTCCACAGTTCTGTCAGTTCTGAGCCGCTCTTATTCATCCATCGATTTATCTGTTGTTAAAGTCGTGAATTAACACATGTCATATTTTACAATCTACTTTAAAATACTCAAAAACACTAAGAAATTCATGAAAATTAATAATTTTAAATGGCAACCCTAGACGACAGCGCGTACGCAGACGCTTCAGTGCAAATTATAAAATTCACGATAGGAACAAAGGCGATCCTTATCTGATCCCGAATGATAGAGTATTACGTTTGTCGGTGCAACTATGGTGCAACTAACCTCAAATACTTTATTAGACAAAATAACATAATTCGTTAACTTATTCGTAGTAATTGCACGTTTGGTTCAAGGGTTAGGTATTATATCACCACTATAGTCTGGCCAAATGTTCAATGATTTTGATTTGAATGTCCAAAGTTGTGGGCTAGTTTTCCACCCGTATCGACAATGTTTCGTTAAAAACATTATAGAAGAAGCGGTCGAGGAAGACTGAGAGACGGCTTTAGCAAAGAAGGTTAGGGGTTGTGATGTAGGTGTCAGAAATTTCAAAACTTTTATAAAATAAGGAAATAGAAGAAGCTGCACTAACAAGAGCATCTCTTAAAAATAAAAGATGATTTATTCTCAATTAAACAATTGCATGAAAAAAAACTCTCAAACCAAAAGCCGTTAAATTTAGAATTTTGAATTTGGAAGCCACTCAATAAAAACAGCCCACGTCGTAGAACACAGAGATCAGTCAGTAACCGTCGCCTGCACATCAATCAACCGATAAACGAATTTAATTGATTGCGTCACTCAATCAATAACTGTCGTTCCCAATTCAAAACAGGAAGCGCTCGTCAGTTTTTTAAGTTGGAATGATCTGTTTTTATATTGCTGTTACCACTTTAGAGAATTTTATTTTGATGATGTTTTGAAATATTATTCAATTTTAATCGTGTGGAAACCTGGACCTTCAAGCCTTATGTCTTTTCTATATAAGAGGCCTCTCCTTGCAATGCGATAGTAACGAGTTGGGACGGTGATGATTCAATTTAAAAAAAGACAAAAGCGCAGGATATCGTCCTAAATGTTAATGAGTATTTTATTTTCCCCTGTTTAAGGTAGAAGACTATAATGAAATGAAATGAAATGAAATGAAAGATATGTTTATTCATATAGGTTAAATAAATTAACACTTATGAACGTCAAAGTTTACAAAATGTCAGCAAATTAACCTACATGCATATACATTAATGCATTAAAATTGTACCCACAATCTGGCAAAAAGGTCGCCCTTTATTGTCGTCAAAGTATGACGATGAACTCATTGTTTAAGACAACAATTTTTCACGAAACAAAACCGCGTGGAATACATCAAATCTTTCTACCAATCAGTTCGTTGTCTCGCAGTTCCGTTTTTCTCGTCAGACGTCTCGTTCCTTGTTCCCGTCACTGAGTTCTTTTTGCTTCGCGTTTGGGTCGATATGGATGTCAAACGTACAAAGACTTGCTTTGATACGTATTGAAATGTTTTGTTTAAATAACGTTTTGGAATTGATAGATGTTACGTGAATATTTAGTGCTAATTTATTAGATGTTTAGGCTTTTATTGCATTGGCTGATTGTTGGCTGGTTCAAAATGTTTTTTTTTATATTTAAAGTTAAAATAGACTTATTTTATCAATAAAATAAATGCGTCTATGTAATGTGTCTATGTGAAACGGTAATTTGGTTTTAAATTTGATATATTTTTGGAAACGCACAAGTCATAAGTAACTTATACAAAAGGCAAGATAACGATATAAACCATCACTACATTTATAATTATTATGCGGTCAATAATATCTCCATATGCATTAACTTCAAAGCTCCAAAACAAAGATAATTCTATAATAAAGCCTAAAGTCCAAGTATATCTAGACGCATTCAGACAACCGCCCGTAAAGGGAACGATATGCAAATGAATGCAGTTCTTTCGAGTTTCAGCGTTATTGCTCCCGAGGCACCTTAAACCTGAGCTCACATGCACTGTGTCTTGTCTTATCTAAGCTGGTCGTTAACGTGGATAGCAGGCTTCAGACAGAATTATTGGTCGTCGAAACTGATTGAGATTGTTTCGCTGCAACGCTTTTAAAATCGAAGGCTAGACTGTGGTTTTATTGAATAGTGTTTGTAAAGAGATTCGATTGTTATGGTGCTGTTTTATATATTTAATGTGGAAAACAAGTATACCACCGCCTGATGGTAAATTTCAAAAAAGAATTAAGTTAATTGCGAATCTGGTAAGTTGAGAATCTGGTGTACTGCTCTTGAGCCAACTGTTACCATAGTCGTAGGACAGAATGAAATGGAATCTTATTTGTAAAGAGTTTTAGGTTCTAACTGAAATTAATTGAAGACTGGTCTATCATTCACCATTGTTATTATCGCAGTTTCACTCAATCGTAGTCAACAAGATCATAAAGATTCTAAAAAAGTTGAAACGCACTTATCTATAATATTTACAAACAAAGCAACATCAACATCAACTCTAAATCTTCAATCACTTCCAAAACTCAACAAAAAAGGTTATCAATCCAAATTAATTAGGGAAAAATTCCGAAGCACACAATGATTATCAATCGGAGATGATTGACTGAGTGCACAGGTGCTAGTGGGTGCTATAGTGATGAATAATATTATAATTGCGACGGGATACGTCTTAATATCAATAACGCAGGTACGGCAACTAATGCCCGTTGAATAAACATCAATCAATCAATACCATGATGTGGACTCGGGGCAAAAACTTGAGCGTGCGCGGAGTATTGTGGATACACCTTTATATATAGATATAAATTTTATTTTGCAGCGTGTTTTTAAAACTAAGTAAATTGATTTTACGTATTTTAGTGAGAAAACTCAGGATGTCATAAGGTACAAAATTAACACAGCAGTCGCATTCCGACTGCACTGCAGAGGGTTACTGAGTCTACTATGATCAATTACAGTTTTAAAAGGATTTGTTTTATAAATATTTTGCAACACATTACAGATTTAGGGTTGAATTACAGTTACCTATCCTTATATCACCATAGAGCTGTTTTTTAATTAATGAAACTATTGCTTAGTGCGGCCTCCTCCTTCCGTCCCCCCTGTTAAGCGTATTTGACGACAAATTGTAATATCACTGCACCGCTGCGCTGGGTTACTTATTCCAAAAAAAAAGAGAAATAACTTTGCTACAGCCACAATCATAAAATCACAATTTACTTACAACATTGCACTATTTATTATCCGTTAAAACAAAATATAGCTGTCAAGCATTCTTCATAAAAATATTGAAATATATTTTGTCTTATCCATATCTCTCTATCCCAAAGTACTAGAGCAAAAAAACCGGTGTCGGTCCCGACAACGAGCCGTTGAAGTAAGGTCGTCGCCACCGTGTGTGTTCGCATGTCTATCTGTTTGTTTTGTTGCTTGTGTGTTTGTTTTCCACAGAAATGCTCGTCAGGTGTAGGTTTTAGACTGTACAATAGTTTACTTTTGATTTGTTTGAGTTTAGACTTTCGAATTTCAAAGAACTTGTTAAAGTATTGAAGCGTTTATATTGGTTTTATACCGACAATATAGTTTTAAGACTATGTCTGCTGGTGTGATGGAATGAATGAAATTAATAAAAGTTTTTCATGAGTTTCAAATTGACGGCAGTGACGGAAAAGTAATATATGATTGGCGTAATGAGTGATTGGCAGGCTTTGGTGATGAAACCGACGATGTGAGAGGTATTCAAGGTATTAATATGGAAAGGGTTACAAATCTAGGTAGATTCAAATAAAAGTAAATGACTTGGGAGTTCCCTAGTATACAAATAATATTGTCAATAAAATTGTCAATAAAGAGTATTAAATACTGTCACTTGCTATGACGGGACCTCAACGAACTAAATTCACAGTCACTTGTCACTCAAATGTAGTGACCTCTATACCGGCCGTTGACTTTGGACTAATTAACCGAATAGATATTATTTCACTGAATAATTATACAAGACAAGGGTAATCACTTCAAATGTATTTCAATAATTCTGTATTGTAACCTTATTTAATCGACCGAGATGCCTTTCATAAATTTATTAGACTGTTGAAAGGAAAATCATGTTAAGATAAAATGACAATTAAAGATATTCTAGATATAAAATATGGTCTTCAGTCTATTTAAGGAATCTTATTTCTTTCGTGGATGTCACCAAAATCAGCTAAGTAAAGAGCAACCAGCGTGCTAAATATTAACTTATTATGGTATTAATCCGTCTGCCAAGCTTAGTGATGATATATATTTAGAGGTAAGTACGCGGTGTTGTCCAATAAGGGTGTTTAGAAAAACTTTCGCCACCAGTTGGCGCCACCTAGGTGAAAGGTCTTCAATTCAAAATCAAAATTTTAAAATCATTTACAGTTTTTAGGATAAAAAGTAGGATGTTCGTCTCCGGTACCGAATCTATCTACACCAATTTTCATCGAAATCGGTTTAGCCGTATAGGCGCTGAGTGGTAACACATACGCATACATACACACAAATTTTCGCGTTAATATTAGTAGGACAGCACAAGGCGGGCGTGCGTTTAGTTCATCGCATAATTCACTTTGGTTTTTACCAAAGAACTCCACTCAGTTCGTCAAGCGGCTGATTGCTTTAAAATACATATTTAAATAAACAAGTATTTACCAAGCACAATATAATTTAGCATCAAAATAATATAATAAAACTCTTGATCAAAATAAGATGTCAAATTGTCAGTTGTATCAAAGTGTTCACTAAAAACAATTCAACCTTATAATCAACAAAGTCACTTCGGCCTAGAGAAAATTAATTCTAGCCCTGTTACTCGACAGTACTAGATGGATATTCTAAGAATTTAGATTAGATTGTGATAGCTTTGGATAAATTAGTGACCTTACTTGAAGGCTAGCTTTCACGCGCGGTTTCTCCCGCGTCTTTGATTAGTGCTCTGCTCCCGCCGCCTATAGCGTAATGTTACATAGCCTATAACCTTCCTCGAAAACTGGGCTAACATACACAAAAATATTTTTCAAATCTGACTGGTAGTTTCAGAGATTAGCGCGTTGAAACAAACAGACTCTTCTACTTTATATGATAGTATAGATAATCATACCTTACGCCTGTTAGCTGTTAACGGGGTAACCAGAGACTAGAATATCCTTAGCCACTGAAAAAAATATAATACAAGAAGATTAATAAGTCAATTACCTACGTACTAGCAACTTCTAAGTTTAAAGATTCGAACAAATATTTATGTATTACTTACTAATAAAGAGCACTGTCTAAATTTCCATGGTGCAAAATAACAATAGCTTTTCAGTCAATATGCATTTACTGCAATACGTCTAGCAGCGTTTCGCATTGCGTCTGACTTTTCAAAACGCTGATATTGACGATCCAGTGTTAGGTGACTCATGTACCTAATGGTTTAATCGCTATCATTCAGTTGAAAGACCGCTAAGTGGTTGGTATAAATATAGTTCGCCCTTCGCGAAAATTGTATTGCTTCTGCCAGCAGACACGGGCTTTTCTATAGTGACAGCAATAGACGGAGGCTTCAGGGTTATGCTTCTGGCGCTTCCAAGGTCTATAACTCAGTGATGATTAACGTTTATCGCCACGTTGCTGTTGCAAAATAAAAATAAATAGTTAACCGGTATGAAAGAGGACTAAAGAAACAGGCTAGTTTTACTACAGAGGGGCTCGGAGACAACAGATCCCCTTACAAAAATGCTATTACAACATACATACCTACTTATACTTTATTTATTTTCATTTATATTAGCTTAGTTTTTAAAGTCAAACACTTACTTTTTTTCACAGATATTCTTAACCCATAAACACTGACGTAAAAATCAATCAATAAAAAAATAACAGACGTTGTCTACTTAAAAGCAAAACGAGCTACTAATGAACTGTGTTCGAATGTATTCACAAACATACAAAAATCACTTTATTTCTCCCTTATTGCTTACGGAATAAAGTTGAAATTTGTTTGAATTGACAGTGAAACAAAAGAAGCGATGTCAATAAAGATTAAGCGGATTCCCAGAGTCGAGTTACGCGTTTCAACGGACAGACGGACTGATGGACGGACGGACAAAATCCGTTGACACGTGATTGACAGAGCGACGGTGGCTCCATCTGTCGCTTAAAGACGTTTGACGTTGAAGGGTTAATCTTTGTCGCGGCTTGTCGCGACGTTTATTTTGAAAAATATTTATTTGTGTGGATTGAATTGATTGTCGGTAAAATAAAAAACAGTTGTGTATTGATATCTCAATAATTTGGTAAGTGAATTCTTCAATTTTTATTTTTAAATTTTGCTCTACATTTGATTGCTCGGGATTAGTGTTGTAATGATTTATCTGTTTTTTTTATATTCAGCATATTTTCTTAAATATTATGCAAAAGCTGTTAAATTACAGAAATAACTAACTCTATTGTAGATTTAATTAATTCTCAATGAAATTGAGAATTAATTAAATCATGTGAAATTAAATTATGTGATCCATAAAGTTTGTTATGGATCTGGATATATTTTAAGTCTGTTAGTTATACGTTTGTATAGTACTCTTATGTTGCAACAGCACTTGTAATATAAAGCGGGAGTTATTTTTTTTTAATATAATAATAATTATTAACATCATTATTTTTTATATGTTTAATATTATATTAAATAAAACTGAATTTGGATAAGTTTCAATGATTCTAGTATCAAAGTTTTCATATACTTATATAACTAATGTTCTTATATAAAAATTTGCCAGATCCGGTGAAACGAATGTTTATTCAGCAAGACATATAAATGATTGATTAAAGAAGAAAATAATATTTTCCTTGGCATCAAATAATATAATTATATCTGTCCGTCTGTCAATCATCGGGCATCGCTGAAATGTTCGCTGATGTGGTTTTGGCAACGAGGAAAATACTCATTTGTGAATACTAGTTATTTAGTGCGGGTTTTTTTATTTTGTCATTATAATAGCCGTAAGAACATGAAACTTACACTGCATATGTATAAACGTGTAATCTGTACTAATTTAATCACAATGGACATAAACTGCACCCAAACTTTGAGGTTTACAAAGTTTTGTCCCGTGTGGGAATCAAACTCACCACTGCGCGAAGCAGAGACCCGCTATGTATAACTTTTTCGGAATCGGTCGATTTACAAATAAGAAAATGTTGAAGAAAATGAATTAAAAAAATAAATGAATGAATTAAACGATGGTTTTGTAGTTAATTTAACAAAAATAAGAATCTACCAAAACGTTTTTTCAAAGTCATTTATTTTCAAGTTCATCTTATACCGATCTATTTAGAATAAACTAAACATAAGAAGTCGAAATGGTCCAGTGGATAAGGCACCCGCTTCGTTAACACGAAGTAGTGGGTTCGAATTCGGGCAAGTACCAATATGATTTTTCAAATCACATGTAATTCCTAAGTTTATCTTGGATATTTCTGACTGACGATGAAGGAAAACATCGTAAGGTAACCTGGACTTAAAAGTCTGAGTTTGCCAATCCGCCTTGAATAAGCGTGGTGATTATTGCTCATGCCTTGTCTATATGAGAAGAAGTTTTTGCCCTGCAGTGGGACAGTAAACAGGCTAGGTAATATTTATTTATTAAACATAAGATAAATTTCTAAAACAATGTAAAAATCTATGTTGTTGCAAAATTCAGTATGACAAGAACTTCTATTAAAATCTATTACTGTGTGGAATTGCAAATATAACTGGCGTTTCTAGTTCTTAGACTTTCATTACTCCAGACAGCCCGACTGCTCTCCAAACGTCAATCACTGTTGATTGACGAAACCCTTATTCACACTTACCTCAAATATATTTAAAACATGAGTAATGATTGTAAAGCACACTCTGTCCGTCGTCGCGTGTAAAGGAATGCAACTTGGCAATTATATCGTACGTACGTCAACGCGAACTCGCGCGTGTGGTCTTCCGAGTAACGGAACGTGTTGGCTCCGATGATGTGCCTGAGTGCATTTTTGTTAGATTTTATAATGAAGTTGTGCAAGTTGTTGGGAAGTTAGATCTTGTATCGTGAAGTTAAGATAATAGAACGTACGGTTATTTAAACGTCGTATCGGTCAGTTACACGATGCATTATCCTGAAGTTGAGTTATTAACAAGAGTATAATCGTTTAATGGACAGTAGAAGTTCTATCATAAAGGAATTAAACAGTTAAACGGGTATTGATGTTAACTCAAACGAAATCGATGAGTCAGAAAACTACAATGTTAAAAATTTTAAAGTTACAAAGAAATTAGCAGCCGATTCCTATCTGAACGGAACCTCAAAAACTCAAAAGGCACAAATATAATAAGTGAGAAGACGAAAATCTCAATCGGTCCATCAGAACGAATCGATCGCATCAATAATAATCCGTGAAAAAATGAGTGGGTGCCCCTCAGATACAGATCAAATTAACGGTCAGACGAGCACAAAGACCGGCCAATCAACGGGTCGATTCTTTCACAAACGCTTCACGTATTTACGTCACATTTCTTCGATTCTGCGGCACGTTCGCGACGTAATAAGCGGACGCCGTCCCCCGTCCGTCGCGTCCGTCACTAGAGGAGAAAACGGGGTGGAGAAAAGGGGGTGGCGAACCAAACGGGCGTCCACCGGACTTAATGAAGTTTTCTCGGCGATTCCCACAGGTCGTCACATGTGGGCAGAGTTTGCTGCGCACATATTGTACACGTCGCCATCGTCAGATATTGCCCGGGTGAAAATGTTTTAATAAGCGCATCCCTGGACGCGGCCGGCAGTTATGCTACCCGGGCTACCCGTTTCCCCGGACCGTCTTATTAATGTCTATTGTTTGCGAATTTTGCGTTATTGCGTGTATTGATGGCGGCGGAGTTTTTATGTCCTTAGTTATATGTCGCAGTTATCGCGACAATTGGAGGGAAACTTCTCATATTTAGACCTCAATACTGACCGACCGTTATGTCTGTGTATATTGAGTTGATATCTCTAGATTCAATTTAATATTGGCGCAAATACAGAAAAGTTATAACCTCCTCACACAATGTTTTACTTTAGCGTTCATTAATAATTCTCCTCAACGCCATGTTGACACAACGGGTCCAGGTTAGCATGTCATTTGTCCATTGACCTTGACCTCGGTAATCGTCCCTCGTAAATCTCAATATGGCGACATGATGTTATGTGCCAAATTGTTTTTGCGCTTTATGCAGGACAGCCGATTTGTTGCCGTCAAATTTTTTAAGGGTAGAAAATATTTTAAATTTATGATCATAATATTTGTAACATAATTATAAATCAATCATTTATAAATCAATCTAGATTTAAATCAAAACTACTGTGGAAGGTTTTTATATCAGACCGATTAGCAATGGAAACCGTATCCGATAAATGTGGAATGGGGACCCTTAGATGCTCATATCAAGGATCTACGAAACGTAGAACATGGATACGTAAAAAATATTTTACCTTACATTTTATTTCTTCAAAGTTTCTTTCAAGCTTGTTAGGTTTGATCAACATGCATTTAATCAAGGCATACTTGAACCCTTGGCTCTAGACGTATGTATGTGCGGTGCCAGAGTTCTTAATCAACAATAGTAGTCCAGCTATTTATTCTAAAGTACTCGCAATCCAAACTCCGTGTGTTCGACGCTGTCCTGCGACGACGTCCAAATTAACAAACTTTGCGGACCGACTGTCTAGTTTTTATCTATACGATGTATTTGTATATTTTATTGTTGATAATGGAATATTTTGTGAGAATTCTAATTCAAAGCTTAGAGTAAGATATATTTGGTAAGTAGCTTCAAATTTTTAATTTTAGACTAGCTATGCTGTTGCCTTTGTTTTTTAACATATTTCTAAAATGATTGAGTAGAATACGATGTATTGTAGTTGATTTTGTGTTCTGTAGTGTTGAAATCGTTTTTCTTATAAGACTATTACTATAAAAGCTCATATGACTCACAGCTATTCCATTTAAGTGTGAAAAACTAATTAAACATAAAGCCATATACACATCATAGTCATATCTCCAACATTATCGGGAACTATAAACGCGTGACTATTCCCCTACTTCACAAAGCACTCAATAAGGCACCACGGGAGTGCATTAATGACATTTTTCACATGTTTCTTACTCCGATCACAGGTCAAGTAGGTAGCGCCCCTTTCTCCACTTCAGGGGATGGGGTGGGTGGTTTGAAGGCGCAGACGTCTCCCGTCAATCAGTTCGACTGGACGTGACTCGAATGTTATAGAAAAGTTCGCAGACCGTTAAGACGGGGTTTTTTTTATGATCGGCGATTATTCGCGGTGGTAATGTTGCCAATGTGTTCCATGCTTTATGTGGTGTTTGTATTGCCCGTGCGTTTATATGAGGGAGGGTAAACGCTCTTCTATTTCATACGATTTGTGTTACATACAGTTATATTATTTTTTCTGTTATTATAAAAATGTATTTATTGCCTGTTACTTATCGTTTGTACTTTATATGGATTCTTGGATTTGCAAGCTGTTTGTTTGTTTTCTTTCAGATTTGCAACTAAAAGGAATAACTTGCTTCTTTAAGTCCATAAATAAGGGTTAACGCTGGTTAGTTCAAATATTTTAATTAAAAAAAATAGGCATTGTAAACAAAAGCCCACGTTAGCAGTTCTACGGCTAATTTATAAGCATTTAAAAAAAATAAAATTAAAAAAAAAACTACAAAAAAAATTCAAATCCAAATAATAAATCGATTTTGCTAGCCCTATTTCATTCGCAGCCCTACGTTGACGCTCATCAGTGACAGCTTGTCACGTCGCGTCACGTGACAAGCGCACTTGTCGCCTGTGACAAACTGTGCGTTGGACATTGTGTCGTACCGCGATAGAGCTAAAGTAAAAAAACACTAACATGATTTTTTCTCATGTTGTGTAGGTGTGCTTTTATTTATTCCTTTTCCAATAATATCTATAATATTTCTTATACTCATTTATTTATTTAGATCAGAATGATATGAATAAAAACGAACGTCAAAATATTATTATTTGTTTTGCAAACATTAATACAATTTGTGTTGAAATATTCAAATAATAGTTTACACAGGAAGAAAGGTGTTCTATGTTTTATTTTTCAATCTCTGTCTCGAATTTATTTAGTTTCTAATGTAAATTATGGGAAGAACCAATAACTAAGAAATGTCAATTATTTTGCTTACGATCAATTTGCTAACAATGATAGTGTAAGAAAAATAGTAAGAAACTCAAGCCAATTTTATCAACGTAACGTAACTAAATCATAACTTGAAATAATGCTTAATTAAAATTTGACGTACATTAAATCGACGCTTGCAATAATTATTGTTAATTGCTATAAATGCTCATATTATTAATAACGATCGAATCAAGTTCATCACTAATTCAAAATTTAAAAAATATTGTCCTTACACACTGTGAAACGAAAAGAAAATTATTCGAAATAAAGAAAAAGAACGATTTTGCCGAAACTAACACTGCATTCAAAAATCATGGCCATTCGTTCATTCCTTTTTTAAATTCCGCTTACGAACCAATAAAACCGACGTAAGGTGATCGGTGATCACTCGAAACCGACGTCGCTGTGAATGAACGAACGGATGAATGAAGTGAGTGAGTGAGTGGAGGGCCGCAGGACACCAGTTGATCAACCATGATGCGCTTGTGTCCATCAAAGTCATTCGGAATATGTTAGTATGGAAAGAGTTTGTTTTTTTCACGAGGTCAATATTTTTATGTTTAGTGTAAAGTCTGCGTCATTTCGCATGCTACTTGAAAAATTATAACTCATGATAGCTTATAGAAAGTTTAGTAGTGGCTGAAAGAGAGTCGTATTTGTGTTGATTAATTGTACGTCCTTGCAGTACTAGGCTTGTTTTCTATTACAATAAAATTAAATAATAGGTATTGTGAATATAAATAACATTTAATTATGCAGTATGTTTATGAGTTATAAAATGAAGTAGCAGCGATTTGCCTCGAGTTTAGTGCCTGTAACATAATATATGTGTTTAAAACACATGTCCGATGTAACGTTGATGTTATTGTTAATTTTATTAATACTCGACAATTAAATTTATGCATAACATCAAGTGTTATGAAAATGTCCTAAATTTTGTGTCAACTGTAATTCTTGTATCAGAATGTTTACATGAGATAGGTGACACAGAATATCTGAAAATTCATTACGATCATTAGTTTATAGGTACACTGACAGTTGACCTAGTAATAGATACAAATTATTTAGTAATAGGTTAGGCGATAGTTAAGTACGCTACAGTAGGATGAAATATGCTTGGCATGTATATGTATGTAATTTCTTTCAGTTAAAATGTAGAATCAACGTATGGTATGCTTTAGAATTGTAATATTTTCGCTGTAGAAGCGTATTAGGTCAAGAATGAAGGTAGCTATTCACAATATAGGTCCCATTGACGTATAGCTTTATGACGTATTTGTACGATTTTTATTGAGCGATTTTTGAATTTTATTTACAATTGCGAGCAACACGGACTATCGAGCGCACATTAAAATACGTAGCGAATAGTGGCCGTGTAAATCAAAAGGCCATAAAACGCCACAATTCGGCCGAAGCCGACTCCACGCTAGCGTACCGCTTGATTTATACGCTCGCCGTTTGCCGGTGCGAAAACGTACCTCGTGACGTCACAGCTTTTGTTTCTCTGTTTTTTTTACAGTTTTTTATTGATGGCATTCAGATAAAAAGTGGTGGTGATAGGGTTACCGTGCTCGCTTAGCACTAGTTTAACGGTACACCAAACGTTTTTCTTTCTAAACCGTAATGGTTGAATGAAGATAATTGATATCGTTTAGTGCATTCGCTGTTTCATCTGTAGTTTGTACAAGCGTTAGTGTACTAGGTGAACTAATTAAATGGAAATGTATCTGAAATTAAACAGAAAATAAACTAAAAACGCGATCTAATTAGCAAGCACTTAAAACACCACTCAACACTAACATCACACAACACCAACAAGACCACAGCATTTTAGTGTAAACCCTGTCACAGCGCGGCTAAGCGCGGCGTCACAATTTGTGAATGATTTTACGTTCAGTGTCCCGGGCTGGGACGTCCAGGCCATTTCATAGCCATTTGTCAGCCGAGCGAAAAAGATGCATGTAGGACTCGATGGGACTTTTTTGTCCATTTTTAGGCTTTTACGCGGATCCATCGACACGTGAAAGTGTGTTAGCGTTCATACGGTTTATAAATCTACTCTGTTGTTTGTACGACGGTTTATACGTTTTAATTTTCGCCATTTAAACTTCGAATTTTATTTTATGTTTTTTTAATTACCAATTCGTTTGGTGTTGTACTGATATGGATAGATATTTTATCGATTAGGACAAAATAATAATAATATATTGTAATTTCTTTTACTAATTGATACGAGACAAAATCTCACAAAAGTTTAAATAAACATGTCCAAACCACGCGATTCACTAACGCAAGTGCATTTTATAAAACCCTTGATTGAAGTGATCCCGCAAAAATGTCGGCCAACGACCGACGGCGCCAAACCGCGGCCAATTTATATTTCACTATTAAACACGGCAACTGAGCCGATTTACGATTTCATTATACACCGGCTCGCAACTCGGTAACCCGTTGATTTAAAATGCACCACGATTTTTGCGCGAAATATGTGTTGGACATCGTTGCATGGCGATTTATTCGGCCTTGTCTAGCCTGATGAAGTTCGCTCCTAGTATTACTGAATAAAAATAATTGTGGGTCAATCAATTTATTGTTGTGATTCAATATTGCGAATATTTTTATCAAATAGCATTTGTGAAATTGTCAACCTAAAACGTGTTTTGTTATAGGTGAAAGGATAACAAGAGCAATAACTAGTACTAGGTTTTATTTGAGATTCCAAAAAAAAAATAAATAAAGATAATGTTGACTTAGTGCAAAATAATAAAAGACTCACCTTCTGAGGCAAGGCTTTTATCTAACACTTCAACACCATTCCCAAAATCTGTTAAATAAGAGGGTTCAAAATTCCGAAAACCACACGCTCAACGGGGTTAAAACACATTCAACGAAACTCATAAACTGGGGTTCCAAGTTTTACTCTTTAGTTATAACATGCAGCAATGGAAACAATAAAAAATAATTTATCCAGACGCCCGCTTTGCTACATAAATAATCATTACGAAACGCATTCAGACACAATTACATACTTGGGGATGGCTCGTTAAAAATCATATTCTAAGGGTGGGCACAGACGGTGCGACTGCGCGATACGCTAAGTCGCAGGATATTTCACTTGAATTAGCTTTAATGGTGAGTACGTTTAGGTGTTCAGTTTTAGTGCTGTCATTATTCTTATAGCTGGTTGAATATTAAAAAATTTAATAATTAATTAATATCAATCGTAATATCTGATTACAGACTATTATAATATTTATTAGATATCTTTCAACTAAATTAAAAAAATATAGCATAATACAGTGCATACAGTTATAGCAGTGCATAGCAGTGGATTAAATTTAATGTAAGCGACAGTATTCAGAAAATTTCGTTGTTGCTTTGTTGACGGTAAATTAGCAAAGTAAATATATTTTTACGGTTAACTAAAAATATTGGGCAAAAAGTTCGTTAATTTACGTTTGTCATTATTACTTTTAGATTCAGTTAATATACATCCTTCATATAATATTTAGTACACTATTAAATTAACATTTTGAGTATAAAAGTCGTGAGCGAGTCGCACCGTGTACGCTAGTGGTGGCCTCCCCCCAGTTAACACGGTTAATAATAGGCTCCTTACCCCCGCTTCTTATCTGCAGTATTAAACCATAAAACATTATAATTTACAACGCTATGTCGCTTCGCTATGACGTTCCGCAGGCTCTCAAACTTTTATTCATTTTTGGGAGTCTAGTTTGAAGTTTGGTTAATACATTATATTGAAATCCTTTTTTCATATTTTAAATTAATAAAAAGCAATGTTAACAAGACACTGTCTGTTTACAATGTATTTAAAACTTTTTAAACGTAATAAAAAGAAAAGACTAGAACATTTTTGAATTGCCTATGGTGACGAAGGAACCAGCGGTCCATTGTATCTATCCAACACGTGGTGTTGAGAGTTAGATTCATATTTGACTGTTTATCTAGCTTCTTTACTATTACTTGGAGAACCAGGAGTACGAAGATAGTACAATTTAAGAATTAGCTACAAATGTTAAAATAATGTTTTCTACATTTTCTTCATCTCCCTCAATCCCTTCACTTATCACTACCACTCCCTTCACAGTAGGCAGCGGCTTCCCAGAGTCACTGGCATTGTAGAAACAATGCTAGAGACTCTAAGCCGTCCGCGAGCGACAATTACCGCTTACCATCACGTGGGCTGTTTGCTAACCTGCTACTGTTGGCACTAAAAAGAAAATTCAAACGTGAATATTAATTAAGGTTTTCTTTTAGTCATTAGGCATCAAATGTATTAGGTACGGCTTTACATCCATATAAAGAATCATTTCCCTTCTACATAATAATAAAAACAAAAAAGATAACCTTAATTCCAAAAATCCCAATCTTATTTACAAACATAGAAATCTCATTCAAAATCTCTTTATCATAAATTGTAAAACCCAACCCATATTTCAAACTCCCTCCCAAAAACTTTGGATGCCGTTTGATACTTAAAAGTAACGAGATCCTAGCAAATATTGTAATAACCCGCTTCTCGTGTGTTTAGTTTAAAACCATTGTTTTAATAATGTTTCTTTGCTGATTCGCTGGGGCCGTGCTACCTCGGCACCTCGTCAATATACGCCCCCTGTTTACATTTCATCGATATATTCTTGCAAATTTCACTTTCCCATCCCTAAATATGTTATGTGTGTGTATAATTGAGTATATTTTAATGGACGCCTGTGTATGTTTAGGCATGTATGTGTGTTATATTTTCGAAATGTTGGCTTTTTGTTGTTCGGGACACGTTATTGTTATTGCTATTTTATTAGGGAAAGTACATTTTTGATGTGTTTAGACGATAATTTTTGGGATTATTTTCTTGCAATTATTGTAATTTTGGGGATGTTGTAACACGGGTTGGAAAATTATTTTTATATAATATATTTTACATAATACTCTAGTATCTACCGCAATAATCAGATTTAATTTGAATAATAGTAATTTAATGTTATTTTTTAGCACCTAAGTAGAAAACCTTACGGAATATCTTCTCTTTTGTTTTATTTTTTATTTTCTAGGTCTGGCTTGTGGTAGTACTTTTAATTTCCTATATTCACTTGAACGACTGAAATAATATTTTACTCTAATTCTCAAATCGTCACAAGCATTTCTACCCAAATTATTCTGCAATCATCTCCTAATATTAACCCTAAACACGTCAGTGCGGTCTCAACGACCAGCGGATTACATTCTTCAAACAAGTTGATAGCTTTGTCGGCGACACTAAACGACCCAATAAAAAAGCAAATATCAACAATCAAAGCCATACTTTGGTATAATCCAGGCATTGTTTGCGGTAACATTTGTACCTAATATTAACAATATTTCACTGATAGGGGGCACGTGGGACGAAACACCAGGCGTCTTAACTTGGTTGGTTTATACGAGTCTACTATCAATATTGCATGATAATAGGCTATTGCAAGAGATAAGCGCAAGCGGATGTACTAGCGATGCAAAATAAATATACCAAAATAATAAATGTATCGTAACAAGACCTCCTATGCCTTAAATGAATGCTCTTATCTTTAATTTTAGATAATAGGTAAAATTAAAATTATGCTTTCAATCAGAATATTTTTACTAGTACCTACCTATTTCCGGAAACGTGTACAAAGTACGAAAGGTCCATCGTCAACTCTTCTTCTCAGTCATTTACTCTTGAGAGAGTAGTCGTGGTCACGCGTGTTTATCGGTAGCGTCTTACTACCGTTCTCCATCTGTCTCTGATGAAAGCTTGTCTTGCGCACTTATTGAGAGGTTTTTGGGTCAGAGCCTTAATTTGATCGGTCCAACGCAGTGGAGATCGTCCTCTGGATCTGCAGCCATCAGCTCAAGCTCAACGACCGTCGTCAACAAGCTTTGTATTTCTAATAATCATTAAGTTTTTTAAGCCAATATATGACTATTTCTCCGGATTTGTAATTGCGTATTGAATTTTTAGAAAATATTTTGAAGAAATTTAATTATTTGTTTATGGTCAACGTGATGAAATATCTGTGTAAGTAACATGTATATATCTAAGTAAATAAAATGATTATTTATTCTTAGCTTTGTACGAGTTTGTACAACCGGCTCCCTCACGTGTCTTAGTCCAAACGTGCCTTACTCTTTATCGCCGGTGCGTTTGCCGAGATTACAGCAAATCTACTGATTGCGAGTCCAGAACTATTGATACAGGCATTAACTCCGCAACTCCACATCGCGTAACATCCACTAATCTAGCCTAATGTTTGCTTTGTTTCTGTAAATTTACCTCACTCGTACCTTATCTACTGATAGCAAATATTTCTTTTATTTAATTGTTTTACTTGTTGGCAGATATAATCTGTGCGTTAATTTAGAGACGAGCTGGATTAGAATATTTTATTGGGTTTCTGATTAGCAGTTAGTTAAATAAGGCCAGATTATAGTACTAAATGTTGATTTAGACTTTGTTTAATCTCAAACATAGTTGAATAGATGATATCATTGTTTTGTAAACCATAAGATTAAAATTCTATGTAGTACTACTTGTGTTTATGTGGTATAATTGATAAAACTTTAATGATGTGTTCGTAGCAGTTTCGCAATTAATAATACCCAAATAGGTAGGACATAATATATGTTGTAGAACCAACAACGTAGATTAATTTCAAAGATATAATTAACGAATTACGACAAATTTAGCATAAAAGGCATAAAAAAGCGATCCTAAAAACACTATTGAAATTCGTAACTGCAAGTAGAATAGCAAACAATTTTAATAGTCCACTAGTATGTAACATTCTGAAACTCTGTTAACTTTCAGAATTTTTAACACAATTCAATTTTACTTAAACTTTTTAGAAACAAAATTAATCTTACTAGAAACCATTTTGCAGCCAATTTTGTTACAAACATCATTAAGTTTAAAAAAAAATTTATACTAATATAAATCAAAACATCGTGTCCTTTCAATCGATTCAAAACACTTCGTTTAGGTCTTGACACTTCGTTCGCAAGAAAAAACGAGAAACAAACATCGATAGAGATCCACTCAAGCTTAAATAAGTGTTGCGAGTATTGGACAGGTATCATTATGCGGGCATACTTAGCCGGAAGGTACCTAAGGGGAGAGGAGGGAACGAGAGTGGGGGAGGCAATTTAATTCTGTCCACGTTCTAATAATGACCGTCATAATTCGTTCAAAGTGTCCGGTCTGGGACATTTTCGCCTCCCGCGCCGCCGTTGGGTTGATTCCTTTGCATTTTCCCCCCTTAATTCCATTTTCATGCCACCTTGCACACATTTGCGCTTCATCTGTGGGTTGTACTTGTGTGTGTTAATATGTTATCGCGTATAAGCTCTAAGTTCGGCTCGACGATGCACATTAAATTTAATGTTTTTATTTTTGCTGGAATTGAAATGTTGAATATTTTTGGTTGCTCGGTTAAAGCTATTGAATTATGATAATTATGGGACTATCCATAATCTATGTTAGGATCAGTTTTCAGCTTAACTTTATTATTATCTGTGGTAATGCTAGACATTCAGATCACTAGTGCGAATATTAACAAATATTTTGCAAGAAGCTATTCTCATTAGACATATAAATTGTACAGTCAGTACGAAACAATTAAATATGATCTATGTATAATTGTGTTCGTCCTTTCCAAACCCTCTTCTCTAACCCCTTTCTGGCTGGCTGACCCTTCGAAGACATAAACATAATTTATAACATATCGGATCGTTAATGTCCACTGACTTTCCCCGCGTTACAAAAACCCAAGGGACATAATCACCAGTCACAGGTGGAGTGGTGATTACTGAATAACTAGACGTACTTATTATTTTAATCGTAAGTAGACTGATACTGAGTCATGGTTATTAATAATTATTATAATTAATCTTTTTAATAATTAAATGATAATATCTATAATTACATTTACTATCTAGGCACTGCATACTTATTAAATAGTTGATTGTTTATCGGTCTAATTAGATTATTGAAATATGATTTTATAAAAAATATATTGGTTACATGTAGGTGGAGGTCGCGAGATTCAAAAGATATAAATGTTTACGTATATTTATAATAATAATAATATTCTACCACATTCACACAGCGCCATCTAGCCCCAAATTAAGCAATTATATTTGCTTGTGTTATGGGTACTAAACAACTGATATACTACTTATATACATTTTTTTTTTGTAAACACATACATATTATAGGTAAATTACACCCAGACACAGAACAAACAATCATGCTCATCACACAAAGGTTTGTCCTGGGTGGGAATCGAACCCACGACCTCCGGCTTAGCAGTCAGGGTCACTAACCACTAGACCAACAGGCCAGTCGAAATATTTAGAAATTTAGACTGATTCGTGTCTGAGGACATTCGCTGTTGAATATAGCATTCTTCCAAAGAGAAAGGTTTTCATAGTATCCTAGTTGAAATCGATCTTTAGTAGGCACACGCCTATAATAAGCCTATTCTCACCAAAAAAATATGATTTATAGAAACATAATTGTTAAAATACCGTCTATCGACAGTATTTATTATTTTACTTGTTAACCAATGAAATATTTGCCAATTATGGCATTTTGGCGTTATTATTGTGATAGCCATTGCATGGTACACTCAACCGTAGTTTTAAATATTTTATGTAGAATATGTGTATATGTGTTAATACGTTACACTATATTCATTTTAACAAAGAATCTGCGTGTGGCCATGGCTTTAAGTGTAGTCAAACTTGAGCTCATAACTTTATCTATAATTTCTCTTAAACGATATAATTGTACATAGAAATTAAATTGGATTAAATAGTAAAGATTCATTGAGTCATAAACTAAGAGTATTTAAGTAAGCACTAAGCTACTTAGAAATAAAAATTGTGACTTAATTTATATTTTTCTTTGATATATACACCAAAACATTTAAGTAAAATATTTATCTCAACCCTGGCATATTTTAATATTACACATAAAATGTTAACCCCAAAATGCTCACTGCGAAAAAATAGAACAATAAACATTCGTCATTTTAATCCGAAACACACATTAAAAAGATAATCTCACGTGTTCGCCCCAAGACGCCATCTTGGTAAAATGGCGGGCTTTATCAACACATGTAGCTAATATTACATTTGATTTATAACTGTTATATCGTAAATGGATTAGGAAAACGTCCCTTCAGTGCACTTGTGTACGGTTGTAATGTCTTCGTTGTATGTGTGTGTAATTTCTCGTTATGTAATTAGTAAAGACATTAATTAATTTTCGTTTTTGTTTTTCAGGTATGTTCATTGTGATGTGAAGGTGTTATTATGTAAGTTACTTTTTTTCAATGTGGCATTTTTAAATGGCTGTACCTTTACGAATTTCCTCTTTAATAATACGATGTCCAATAATTTGGTTCATCATTTTGCAAAGCATAAAGATAAGTTTTGAAAGTTTATTCATTAAAATAGGCACATGATTTGTCATAATTATAAAAAATTTAATCGATTATTTTGTCCCAGTATCATCATAATACGCAAAAACTTACAACGCGTTTTGCGAGCAATTGCGTTGTACAAAAACTGCTCAATAAAAATTTACTAAAATTACAAAACAAAACATCTAACAATTAAAATTACTAATTTGTACAAAGTAAAAAAGACACTTAATTTGAACGGCATAAGTAATTAGGGTGCGCACACATTACAGCTATCGACGCAGCTTAATGTTTACGGTTTTTAATTAGAGCGTTATCGAGCCACGTCGATAGTCAACGTTGTATCGTACGTGACGCTGGCGCAGATGTCCTCTATTGTATTGCTGAGAAATATTCGTATGGATGGTAGTTAGATTAGTTTTTGTATTTATTTATTTAATTTTGTGAATAACAAACTACAAATAGATTTAAATTAATTTAACATATAAATTATAAGTTTTATTCTAATATGCATAGATTTTTAAAAGCATAGGTTATTCTCAGGAGCAACAGACTGGTCAAGGTAACTCGAGAAAAGTTACACTAACTTTTTCGTACCTTAATATATTAATCATGCCGAAAGTAGCAAATAAATCTTTTTAATCCAGAATTTTTAATTTGTTATAAAATAAAAGAGTACCCAAGTATCACATTATACACCATGAAAATGCCTATACCTACTAACTGTTATATATAATACTGTTTGGCAACAAATATGCAAATCAAGACATTTCAAATCTGCCAATTTCCCTACTACGTAAACAATCACTAATACCCAGTTTCTGAAAGGAAACAGACTAATCACCTGTTAAATCACATGTGAAGTACCAATTGAGTTGCTGAAAGCATGAATATATAGGTAAATTTGATTTAATTAGTAACTAACTAGATCAAATATGCTTTTAGATACTTCACATGAGATTTAACAGATTATTAGTTAATTTTTCGTTGATCAGCCTTTCAGAAACTGGGGGTTAGTTTAATAATTAAAGAGCAAAATCAATCAATTAATTTAACAAACATAAAATTTATTATTCCACACAACAAATTCAAAACAATTATCATCAGACAAAGAAGGTGCACACAAAACTATAGACAAGAGTAATTCAAGATGCAGCATCACAAATGTCTTAGCGTCACGTACCACAATGTCGCATTAAAACGACTGTCGCAAAAAATCACCATTTAACCTTACAGAGTGGATCGTTTGCATAATTAATGTACGTAGATATTGGACATCGGCGAGCGACAATAGTATGGATCCGCCTTTATAAAGAAAAATAAAAAAAAACCTAAGTCCTCTTTTCGACTTTACACTATATAGGTATCAAAATAGAGTTCAAATTAGTAAGTGAGAATTTGTTGATATAGCATACTAAGTAATAGTAATAAATAAACACTAATTGTAGAAGTTTTGTTTGGTTTTTAGATAAAGTACGAATTTATAACAATGTTTTAGGGTTAATGTGAAGTGATGTGAAATAACGGCTTAGTAGCTTAATGTAATTGTAAAGTTAATGATGATTAAATTATATTGTTACAACTATAAAATAATATCAAATTGGGCGAAACTATTAAACATACATCGAATGATAAAATCAAACTGGTCCAGAATGTTCAGGTTAATTTAATAGTATATATTATCAAAATCAAAATATAGGTATTTATTATAAAAAACAAAAATTCCGCCTGCCTAAAGCTAACTTAAATTAATTAATGAATTAACCCTTGTTTTTGTGCTGTCGTTACATTGTTAAATTATTTAACTTATGTCACTTCCACAATTAATACGAATCTACGACACCTCATAGCTTAAAATCCATGAAGCTATTTAGGCTGTAGCTCAAAAACATTACCCTCTTTAACTTCGGCAGTCGGTTAAAAATTCAATGAATCAAATTCACATCATACTCGTATTTAACAATCAGATATTTTTTATATTTTATTCATATATAGATTTATGGTATTCATTAAAAATAAGCCAATTATTATTACAGAATGAAAAACGATTGCATGAAAAATATCCATGTAGACTATTATTTATGTTTTTTTTTTGGTATTAGTTAAGTAGTTTACTTTTCTATGCCTTTGAGCAACAGGTAACTTAACCTAAATAAACATTAATACATCAATGAAAGCCATGACTTTTGATTGAAGTCATGTTAAATCAATATAAGTTAAAAAATCGACCACCCTCGCGTTAAAAATAATTAAGTATTTCTATGCAAGGGAATGCTTCGTCAGATAAAGAAGTCTAAATAAAAATAACAAAATATTTTGATATTTACGTGAAATAAATCCGAATTTTTGTAGCTAATTTTACATAAGCATTTAAAGCTTTTAACATAAAATATACTTCTTTTTACGTAAATACAAAGGGTACAAACTACACAATAAACAATACTCCAAATTAATACAACAAAAACTTTGTTCATTAACTTATCTCAAATAAACATTCACAGTTAAAAAGCTGAAGCAAAAAGCTTAATGTTACAAGCAACAAGATGCCAGACAAAACATTTCAATTTTTCACAAGATCACAGCGAATTAAGAAAATGCATTCGAAGCGAAGTTCGTCAAAAGGAACCTAAACAGTGGAGACATTCCGTCTACTGAATACAAAGAGGGTAGATGGGATGGGACAACACAAAAAAACGTTTGCGTTCTTCTAACGAAACAATTGCAGGCATAATTGGTTTCAACGTAGAGAAAACTGACTGCAAATGAAGTTGAATGCTTGCTTCTTGAGGGTCGAGGTTTTAAATTTAGGTAGTAGTTTAATAATAAACATGTTTTAATAATTGTACCAATGAGATTAGCACTTTCCGGGATAGTAAACGTATATAGGCGTATTATTATTTTTATTTTTTTGTACGACTAATGTGACAAACAAGCATACGGCCTACCTGATGGAAAGCAGTTAGCGTAGCCTATAGACGCTTGCAACACCAGGAGTATTACTAGCGCGTTGTCGACCCTGTTAAAAACCTTTTAACTCTTTTCTTGAAGAACTCCAAGTGATGACAATAAAACATCTATTGTGTCTACTAGTGTCCATGAAAGGGTTATTATTGTAAATAACCAGTTAGTTATACGTTAGTCTACCTTATGGAAAGGTATAGCTCGGTAATGGTGTATTTTATAATTTCAGGTGATAAATAGTATAAAAATAAACTTTAAAAACACTATTCATATTCAAATAGAAATCCACCGCAGGTATTACAATTTCTTCTTATTGTCTCCAGCAATAACGGTTGAAACACTTGAAACTTTACACAATCCAGATAACTCCGACTGCTATAATCAAGAACCGTGTACCTGATTTAAATATGTACACGGTCCTCTCGATGTTGCATTAAGTCGGACTGATTCATTAGTATGGGAACAAAAATTCCGCCTTGTGGCACTCCTCGGTTGAAATTGCCATGTACTCTGTTTTGCGGATTAGAGATCTTGCGGTCGGTAATGAGTGCAATTGTTTGGGTTATACTCGATAGTTAAATGGTAAAAAAGACACGGTTTTACAGCTAAGCGAGAGAGGAAACGTGAACTAAACATATGTAGTCCAACCACGAACATGTTAAAACATTGTCGATTTTTTATACAAACTTTCATCCCCTATTTAAACCTCTTCAAGCCATCTTTTCGAGATAAAAGATCGCCTATGTTATTCCCCAAGGTCTAGTATATCTCTATACCAAATTTCATCAAAATCGGTTCAGCGGTTTAGGCGTGAAAGCATTTATAATATTAGTAAAGATAGATAAGTGGCGATTTGATGTTAAATAGATTTATGTAATAGACATCAATAAGCTTGAGTTTAGACTTGGATTTTAATAAATAAGGAGACTGATACGATATTGATTTAAAACTATCTCTTTTTAGAAATTGAAGATATAAATGTAATAACATCAACTAATAATCAAACTGTCAGAGATTGTCGGCCCATACCTTCAAATGGAAAATAAGGTAATAAAAAAACCAAATGTTTTATGAATTCACCAAATAAAAAACCAAAACATTAAATCAAAATATCTAAATAAGGGCCGATGCAAGCTACCGGTCGCCGCTCACGATCGCCTAAATATTCCGATTCTTCGTCCTCCGCGATTCATACGCGATGCATGAGCTAGATAGCCAATTTGCAGTTTCTGCTCTGTCCATTACACTTGCGATTCTCGAACGCAGATATGGTAATCTTTGAAAAAGTCGCCGCGCAAACGCTCGCGATTGGTTGCACCACGGGGCGTACACCGTAGGTCAGTTTATTGGGATGAATAATTTATATTGAATTATGCTAATAGCGATTGACTGAGATCTGGTATAGACTTGATTCACTAACCTTTCTGTTTTTCATAATATAAAGTTGTTCGATACGTCTACAAAGACAAAGACATTGTTCAAAATATAAAATTTATTTGTTTTTATTTTATTATTGAAGCAATACTATTGAAAGATTGCAACCGTATTGATTCGGTCCTTTAATAGTACTGAAAATGGAACAAATTTATATCACTTAAGTTCAGTACAAAATTAACGTAGTAAAACTTAAAAGTCTTAAATGTTCATCTGTTTGTGCGTATGTTTACAGAAAATAATTCATCCGTTTATGTTGTGTTAATTGAGACTAACTTAAAATTAACACCAATGAATAGTGAGACACTAAGCAATGAATACAAAATACGACTACACACTACGATTATTAAAGAATGAAGAATTTATGTAGGCACAATTAGAGATAAAATTATAGAAATGATCAAAAGGACAGATATAAAATCGGTAGGAAAACTTTAAATTTAACTTAGGTACGGCTAAAGAAGTTTTGCAACTTAAAATGAGTAGAAATCGTGCCAACGATACAGACGTTAAAAAGCTAGCAAGTCTGTCCCGCTGCGACGATGTCTAATTGATAATTAGTATTCAGGCGGGCGGTGCAGGCCTACGTGTGGGCCCCTGTGGGGGTACATCGGAGGGCACGGTCCCTCGGACCTCCCGCTCGGGGTGGTCAGCGCTGCATCAGCACGCTCAAGACGTCTCATATTGACGTAAGATGCCAGCCGTTGGGATTGGAAGACGTGATTCAAAGATAGTTGCGGATTGTTTGTTTGATGGACGGCGGGATTGTGACTTGGCTGATTTGTTTTTGTTATGTAACTGTATTAAATATTATGATGTTAGAAATAAACTATGATTATTTTTTTGTTAATATTTTAAAATGAAATGTTCGGTAGACTCAATATTAAAATATTTTTTAATCTTTTTAACACGTCTTATTTTTCAATGCCATGTATTTTATTGTAAGTCAGAATGTACCGAAATAATACCATAAGTACTACATTATACCAATAACACTTAAAGTATCTATGCTGTAAAATCACAAAGATAAAAATAATAGTTTTAGTAGCATTTATATCTGTAAATTTCTTTAAACAGCAGCGCTTTAATAATTATAAATATGGTCGAGCAATTAACATGTAATAAAACTATTTGATGTACCCTTTGTGCAATAAATAATGACAATAAAGATTGCAAGGTGCAATTAATTAAATATGCACGAGTCGTAAAACTGAATCTCTTTTGATATAATGAAAAAATGTATTAAGTCAAAGACGTTAGCGAGTTTGAGATTGAATACTTTATTCCATACCTGTTTTACGCCTGTTTTTCTCGAAGGCATTAACAGAGTTGTATAATACCTACGTTTCACTAGCTACGTTTGGTTCCATAGAAAAATAGGCTCATTGCCATTAATGCCCGGTAAATGGCAAAGGGCCTCAATGGTATGAATTTTACATGGGAGTACCCAATAGCACTTTATTCGACTCGGGGATTGAACCAGAGACCTCTGCGTGGCAAACCTAACACAGTACCACTGAACAATCGAACTTTTATTGTGATTATAAAAAATGTGAAGGGCATAATTACCATAGCATTGTCGTCGTTATGAATATAAAATTCCTAATGGAATTCAATTAAATTTTAACGATTTGATAATTCAAATCGTTAAAATTTTAGAAAACAAACCTTATGTTAGTTAAATACATGGATTTAGTATAATGTTCTGGATAAATAGATACATTTTAAACTTTTATGTTTGTTTGGAAGCGTAAATTATGGTACAATTAAATTAGTTACATTAGATGTAAATGTAAAAGTTAGCATTTTACACGACAACAACAACATATGAGTAATGATATTTTTTTTTTTTTAATTACTTGAGTACGTGAACATTAGAACATATTGAACAACAGAATATAGAAAAAAATTATAAATTTTACAATTAGATCCATATTTATTTTGTCTTTGTGTACTGCCGCACAAAATACGAAGCAATATTGATGCACGTTGCTATGTTTTAGCAACGTGCATCAATATTGCTTCGTATTTTAACAAAAAATTCTATCCGCTCGCCTCTTTTATCATGTTCCCCACACAATTCAGTACAAAATTACGCACGGGTTAGCGCTTCAATCACATTTTGTATGGCACACGTCAAATAAAACGACGTTTACAGACTGACCAATCAGTACTGTATGTATAAATATAATACTAGTACACGACTAGGCGGTAGGCAGAACTGTAGCTACTTGGCACGTGATTAGGGAAAATTTTACACATCACGATACGATGGGATTTGTTGGTTTAATTTTATTTTATTGGTTTGTATTGATGTTATATGATATATTCTATTTTAGTGGGTTATTGTATTAAATTTTATTTGTCACATTTTTAGACAATTGATGTTAATAAACTACACAAATTAAAAGAATCTAATAGATAGACTACTCGCTTCTCGCAGCGCGTTTTCAACCGCGTCTTTGGTTACTGCTCTTGCTCTGCTCTCGTTGCCAGTAGCGTGATTTTACATTACCTATTACTTGCCTCAAGCGCTGAACTATCATACGCAAAAATAATTATTCAAATCTAACTGGTAGTTTTAGAGATTAGTGCGTTAAAACAAAGAAACTCTCCCGCTTAAAATAATAGTATACATTACTTAATATATTGCCAGTAAAAAGGCTGTTTAGACTCCTCTACCGACTCCTTTTGAGGAATGTAGCTAGCTACTGCACTGAAATAAATGCATTCTGAATCTTATTGACCTTTTACTAAATGTGGTATTTTATGAACACCTAAAGTAGTAAAATATACTTTTTTTATTAATTAATTATGCATATGTTGATATTAAATCGTTTTGTTTCAATAATTTATGCTCTATTAGGATTACAGGATGTCTGGTAGATTTGTGTTAGCGATAACAAACATAATAACATTCTTTGTCTGTTTATAGTCTACTGTATTAAAGATAAGGTTAATTATGTTGTTTTTAATATTATTTTTATTATGTTTACAAATTAGTTGATAATGTCATAGCCATAGCTATGAATGGGTGTTGTTGTTTGAAACAGCCGAAGTAATATTTTTTCTAATAGTAAAAAAAATAATAATAAAAGATGCGTTGATTTTTTTCTTTGATTCTTTACATTTTGAAGGTTGATTTCCATATTTTAAACAACTGAATTAAACCCAGCCTGTCGTGTCGTGGTCGTGTCGTTGGTTATAAATGTCTCGCATCATTCGCTTGATGGATATACAACGCATTCTTCCGGCCCTTTAATTCATACGACTTTTTATATAAATTTATCATTTAGAAGATGAAACGGTGGCCATCTTTGATTAGGTGACGTGATTGAGTGGTGGCACTTCCGCTTTAATTAACGCTTTTATTTTAGTTATTTTTAAATTTAGATGTATAGTGAAATGTAGTTGAGTTCTGACTTTAAATTAAGGAGGTGGTGATTGACTTTTTTATTGGATTTTATTTTTGTAGTGATGGAAGGAAATGTAAGTGTAGTATCACTTGTAGGTGTTTTAAGAGACGATTAAAGAAGTACCAGGTGAAAGTTAAGCAGCTTTATCTATCTACTTACTGTCACCAATATGCCAAGTCTAGTGGCTATTAGTGGCTATATACAAACTTTTATCCAAAATTCTATAAAATCCCGATTTTTCGTTCAGAGCTGAAGCGCTGTCAATAAAAGACCTTTTTACATATTGTAAAAGCGATGAAATATCCATTGCATAAAATGTAATTTACTATTAAAATTTGTTTGTTTGTACGCGCTAATCTCAATAACTACCAGTCGGATTTGAATAATTCTTTATGCGTATGATAACCCAGTTCTTGAGGAACGTTATAGGCTATATAAAATCACGCTACTGGCGATGGGAGCAGAGCAGTAACTAAAGACGTGGGTAAAACCGCGCTGCGGCAAGTTAGTTTTCAAATAGATCGGTATAGAGAAAGACATTGTACAGCAAATTTTGTTTACTTTCAGATTTTCAGCCTCTAGTACTTTGAAGATTAGCGTGTGTTATAGCAAACTCCTGGCATGGCTAATGATGTGATATTCTACTTTAATAAAATAGTATATCATTTTTATTACACCATACAATAATTCAAATTAAATCATCCACGTTCAAACACTGATGTGTACGTCTTCATTAAAATACTTTAACTGTTTTTATGACTCATTTTCTACATTTATGAATTTTATTGATTATACTTCAACGACTTTTTACATCTAACTAGTTTTAATTGTCTATAAAAATGAGATTCCGTGAAATTTTATGAGGTTTTGATGGAACGTCATAAATAAATGGTTATGGGTTTAATGTTTTATGGTCCACATTGGAATGGCTAATTGTTGACCTATCGTATTTGTGTGTGACCCATGGACAACTTTATTTTTTATATGTATTTTATTTTATTGTCAATTACCACTTTAGGGACATCATAATTATTTGTAACGGATTTATATTGATATTACGTATGTTTACGAAAGCTTAGACGTCAAATAAATATTAAATTTGTTCTTGTGGTTATGAAATCAAAAATTTCTACTTTGAAATTGTCTAATAAATACATTGCACAGTCAGGGTAGGTACAATAATTTGCGATTGTGACGTAATTTCGACACAAGTAAGTATATATTTTCTATTTACCTACTTCAAAAATACTTTGTTTTAAATATTTAAAACAATTTAAAAAGAAACTAATTTAAAATCCATGAAACAAATATTAATAAAACACAAAACTTAATTGTAGATAGGTACCTACTAAATAACTGTTTACAAACTTGATAATATCATTGAGAAGTTTCTTGTTACCACCATACGTTCTAATAAACCGTAAAGACTTAAAAACACATAAAAACATATTAAAAAAGTTCACTAACAATGAAAATTAATCTACCGGCGTACGCAGTAAAACATTCTCATATAAAATCATTGGTAACGTTTAAAAGAGTTACTATCAGATTTCTTGTCGTAAAATTGATAATAAAACTGCCTCATTTGACAGAGTTTTAATGTAGTACTAAACATAGTGAAATATAAACCTTATATACCGGTATTTGGATACGCGGGTTCAATGAACTTACAATTATTGGTGATTGGTTCCTTAAAACTTGAGTAGCAGCTCAATATGTAAGTACCAGCTGAATAAATCATGACCTATTTTGCTGATATTTCGCTCAAAACTGTCAAACGTTTAAGATCTCTCGTGTATAATGCACTCAGGATATTCTTAAAACTAACATAACAACAGTGTACTCAAGAAAATGTCATTGTCTAATAAAATGATAACAAGCTAGTTGCTAAGGAAATATGTCTTTAGGCGAATTTCGACCTACTTGCATTTAGATGGATTGACAAAATGAGCTTATGGCGGATCAAGATTCACTTAGTTCGATAGCACTTATCGTATAATGATCATTTAAGATACTACAAGTGCTAAGCGCTTAACCTAATTTAACCTAACATTAGCTGCAATATGCAGCAATAAAAAAGCCTTCTTACATAGTTGCAGGTTAATTTCACTCCAGATCTTCTTCCAATCGTATTTTCCGTGTTTTATGTGTCTTCTCACTTCAATCGCGCGTGTATACGTCCAAACCAACTTATTTATGATCAAAACGGTTGAGTCGTAGCCATAAAATGTTTTAGTGCGTTCCGATTGAGGCGCCATGTACTTTATTGTGTTTTTTATCAATATTGAGCCGTTTTTGATGACCTGTTTAGGGTTATGGCCGACTATTGTTTGTAAAGAAGCTATGAGCCGTAATGTTTGGTTGTAATGCGGCTAGGAAACGCGAGGTTTGAGGTTATCACGTTTATGATTTATTGGAACAACATGGAAGAAAATGTATTGGATTTACTTTGTTTTTGAAAGGTTGTACTTCTTTGTAGTTTTAAAACCTGGTTAAGTATGTATTATAGTTTGATTGATTATTATTAGAGCCCTTTAGTATCATATTCATACACGGCATGAAAATCAAATAAAAGGATGTGATTAATGAAAGAGCTTGTGTATCTATACTTTTATATTATAAAGCGCAAGTTTGTTTGTTTGTGTGTTTGTGTTTGTTTAAACGCGCTAATCTCTGGAACTATAAGTCGGTTTTAAATTTTATATTTTGCGTATAATATAGCTCAGTTTTGAGGAAGGTTATATCTATGTCACATCACGCTACTGGGGATAGGAGCAGAGCAGTAACCAAAGACGCAGGCAAGCTAGTTATTGTATAATTATGTCTGATCTTAAAGTGTGACTTTATTCTGTTATGGATGACATACTACTTGTGAAATCTTCTATTTATATTTGCAAATAATGTTTTTGCTTTTTATTTATATTATTAGTCCTATCTGAATAAATCTCTTATAACTACGTTACACAAAATCAAAAATAGGTATTGAGAAAACTAGTTTATTAACCCGTTCAAAAGTCACTTTAAAATCCATCCATTACTGCAACATTAGCGCTAGAACATTAACACGAAAATGTAGACGAAAATTCGTATCTTCCTTCGAGAATCGTTCGGACGGAACATCGTCCGAAACGATAATAATACGTCAACGACAGAACGCTATCTAAACGACGTTTGAAAAGCTTCCATCAATGGAATCCTGAGTGTGTATTCCTGTATCAGAGTATCGCCGTCTTGTTCCCAGCAATTTATTTATACGTCTGTCCTTTTTGTTTAGAATAAAGTCCCGGAGATCGATTTAAGCAATTTAAAGGGTTTTTTCCATTCTTAATTTGAAATGTCGATTGAATTAATAGTGAGTTTAAATGATCCATCGACGGTTGAGAGTTAAAATGGAATCAATTAAACGTTTTTCAAGTTTTTTTGGATTACAAATCCTAGTGGCTTACCTAACTTCGGTCAACTACTTAAGTATTTAAACATTACTTGTTTTACTTTTTTTAGCTGAACTTTTGTCAATTGACGTTTCTATTACATCAAAGGTACCTTTAGATTGGTTAATAATTCATATTAGTTATTAAATAAAGCTACGGTCACTAAGGAAATGAAACATAGACATCGTATGAACATAATATATCTAAGTTTTGATTTGTTATCTGCTAATGTTGAACGTATAACTTGCGCAAAGTAAGGACTACGCATTCGCCTCCTTGTTTAACATTAAAAGTGGCAATATTTCTTTTAAGTAAGCCTAAAAAAAAATTGTCAAAAAAATAAGGTTTTCTCCTATACAAATTATCGGCGCTATCTAAAATATTAGCGCCATTTCACCTCACCGTATTTACAGTATAGAGTAACTCTCAGTGCAATAATTACAGCGTGGTATCGGTATCTTATGCGTGGGCTAGGGTGACAAAGCGTTGCATGTCCACGGACAATGTGCACGGGACACGCGGACAGCGTGTTCACACGATCAGATTGTACTGTTTTATGGCACCGAACCGATGCCATTAGTACCGGCTGCTCGAATTACCTAATTAGAATTACAACCAACAACCGGTTTTTAGATTCTGCTATTTGTGTTCAGATCTAGATTTTGTTGTATTTTTAGTTTGCGAAACTTGTAGGGTCTTATCAAGTCGTAAATTTAAAATCTATTTTAAATATATTGTAACAATGAAAAAATAAATAAATTCAATATATAGTTTAAATATTTCTAATTATTCACTATAAAATGTTATATGGATTTACTTAATTAAATATATTACAGACGCCCTTTGAACACTTATTTTGAATTAATCGGTTTAATGCAGTCCCTTAGTAGACATAAGCTTCTTTCTTTATACGCCATAGCTATAGACCAAATCTTATACTTAAAAGTGAACCATTCAAAGTTAAATTGTTTGTGACAGGCATTATTTTGATCGTAACGATGATGTCAAAGTATCAACAGTATAATCAAACTCAGTATTCGTTATTTTCCTAATTTGTTCGCTTAACTGGTATATATAATTCAGTTTTACAAATCCCAAACCTTTGTAAAATCTTAAATGTTGAAGTTACGACTTTATTTAATAATTAGATTGATAAGGTCATTGACATTGGTTTACGTGTACAGTAACGTCTCTCAATTGTTATTATTAGTCACAGCATGAACTATAAACTTTATTATAATCGATTTCACTCTCATCCGATTCTCGGATCGTATAAAAATCAAACGATCGTGAACATAAAAAGTGTATTTATTTCACAGCACAATAACGTTATCGTTGAAATATCAATACAATTTCCATGATCAGTAAAATAAAATCGGACTGTCTTGACGTTTGTTCAAATTTATATGCGCGCGCGTCCAGCGCAAGATTGTCGTAAACTTGAAGATGTTATGTCTGTTGATAAGTGCGATGTCGGGTATCGGACAGTCCAACGTGACAGGTTTATTATGGACACCCTACTAAATGGGTGATCGCTTCGCAAAAAAGTATATTTATGAGTATTATATTAAATTTTAAACGAGTTTTCGATTTGTTTATGATCGGTATTTATCGATCGCTAATTTATTGTGTTGTTAATTTAAATTTGCTTAAGCGCAGTGTTCAAATATGTCACGGCTGTACTTAATTAGTGAAGCTTGTTATGGATGTGTTTTTGGACTTTATTTCAAATTGTGTCATTTTTATTATTAAATTTCTTTATAGTTATCTCGATCTACATAGATTAAACTTTAAATAGATTATATTGTAAAACAAGCTGACCCGGTGAACTTCGTTCCGCCTAACAGTCGAGCAACATTACTTTATTTTTCTAAAATAAAATATTTTTTCTAAAATAAATGTAACCTAAGTTAGTCCTTACTACATCAGCTACCTGCTATTAAAAGTCCCGCCAAAATTGGTCTAGCCATTTCAGAGATTAGCCGGAACAAACAGACAGACAGACAAAAATTATAAAAAAATGTTATTAAGGTGTATGTACTTATATTCATATACATGTAGTAAAAACGGTTATTTCAATATTAAAAACACACACTACAATTTTATTATATGTATAGATAAAAATATGAGCATATTCTGGCTTTAAATACTACGTGTACAGTTTTAATTTACAATCTTTTTAAATTATCGCTTTTTAAGCTGTATGTAGATATATGGAAGCTCTTACTATGATAGGTTAATAATATCTTGCGTTTAGTAACAATAAAAAATTGCGAAACCTTAACTAGAACACTTTTATAAAACCGAGACTGTTATAAACTTTCGAAACGTTCACATCACATTTTTTAACTTTTTTATCCAATTCCAGGTATCAATATTATGTCCTTTGCTCGTTTATTTTTGTTTATCTGTTGACATTCGCCGTCCGACCCTAAAATTATTGTCAAATCATCAATCACAACTCTGAGCAGACAAATCCATCATTCGCTTAATTAATTTGTCAAACAAACTTTGTTTAGTACAACCTGCAGTTGAGAACCGAACAAAAATCTACCTTATTTTTAAGCGTCTAACGATCAACGTAGATTTTGTTGGGTGTAAGTTATATATTGGTATTTTTATGTCAAGCAAAGTGATAGTTTCATTTCATATAAGGGGTGTTTACCTGGTGTTAAATGCAATCGATCATTGCATGCGCCGGCGCCGGCGAGTCGCGATAACTCGATAAACGTGATGGGAAGTCGATAATCGTTTCCGAATTTAACTATTCGGGAAGTATGACTTTATTGCAGACTTTTAGCTTCTGTTATGACACTTATGACACAACAGTATAAGAATCAATTTAAAGAAATTTTAAGAATAACGCGATCCCAGTCGTGTAATATAACTTAAAATAAAAAGTTTGCCATATATTAGGCATTGAATATAATGGGACACAGGTGTTTATATTCTGATTTATTTAAGTAAAAATAAACCTTATCTAAATTATAAAGCGGAAGAGTTTGTTTGTTTGTTTGAACGCGCTAATCTCCGAACTACCAGCCAGATTTGAAAAAAAATTGCGTATGATAGCCCAGTTCTCGAGGAAGGTTATATGATATGTAACATCTCGCTACTGGCGACGGAAGTAGAACAGTAAGCAAAGACGCTAGTGAAACCGAGCCGCAGAAAGCTAGTTTAGTATAATAGTTACAATGACATAAGTACCTATCACAAAAGATGCTAAAGAGTACTTTGACCTATAAATAAACTCCAAAAGGAATATTTGTGGGGCTGTTTAATGTCCAGATATTATTTGAACACATTGCAAACATAAACAAAACGGTACGTAACTTTCTATAAAACAATAGGTGGTCACGTAAGGCTCGGACCACACTGGCGACGCGGTGATTGATCGCGCGATTGTCTAACAGTGCGTATCAATCATCAGTCGCCGGACGGTCGCGTCGTTGTCAATGACGTCTTGATCAATCAAAACCCTTTTAACGGATATATTAAGGTGCCATTTTGATTCTGTGCGGTTTATATTTTAGGATTTTACGATAAGTAGTGTATTTTTATTATGTCTTGAAGAAATAAATGATATTTTAATATAGTATCATGTTTTCCTTCCCCGAAGATGTAGTCAAAAGTGTATAACATCCACGTTTCATTAGCTACGAGTTTGTTATGTCAACTCATGGCTCTAGCAATCCAGTCAGCAATCCTATGGAACAAGGGTACGAAAGTATACCACACTTCTGCCTATTTTTTCCAGAGATTAGAATAGAATAAATAAAATTGTACGCAAATTTCATTTTACTTTACACTTTTGAATTTACACAAAATTATTATATCTATTTCTAAAGAATTTTATTATTGTGCAATATAATATAAATAATAAACATATAACATAATTGTAACAAGAGTTTTAAGATAATATGGCACATATGATTATAGTCGTATCTTGTCAGTCCGTCTGTGTGCACTGAGCCTATAAATATATTCTTCGCGCCTTAGAATAATGTCAGTTGTTTGTTAAAACAATTAATATCAACATTAACCTGTATGATTTTGAATTGCTTCTGATTATAACACTGAATTAATATTTTTAGAGTTCCGTTGGGAGTTTTAATGAATTTGTTTCGTAATGTTTAGATGTACGTATTTAAAATATGGGGGTAAAATATACATTACGTGTAATTAGTTTCTCGAAGCTAAATGGTAGTAAATGTCTGAATAGTTTCCTCACAAAATTGATTGAACTACTGCTAATAAATGCTAAGTGGTTACATACTTGCGTATATCAAAGTTCTACATTCTGTGATTTTTTAAGCTTTATATTAACTAAATAAGGTTAAACGTGTATAATATAATATGCATCTTGTACAATAAGATGCCTCAAAATAGCCCATTATCGGTGGCTCAAAGTGATAATAGCAGTCTCAGACAAGTACAAAATTTTCTCACGATGTTTTCCGCTTAACATAAAATAGACGAATCGATAATATTGATAATCAAATAAAACTTATTAATTATTGTTAAGAACCTTTTAATAGGTACATGTTTTCATATTATGGTCGATTAACGGTTTATTAAAGGCACTCATTAAATATACTTACACTACGAATGTACGTACATGTCTTTAATAAACTTGAATACTAGACTTAATTTTCTGCTTTTTTTGAATTAAAAAAATATCGTAGTTTTGCAAAAGTGATATGTGTTTTTAAACGCGTTGATGTGTATATTATTGCGACTACGCATTCTTTAACGGTCTTCGAAAATTGAATAAGTACTATACATACATATTGCCTTTTTGCACGCTCATTGCATATAAATCACCTTACATAGGTAACTGTCGATGTTTGTATACATAGATCAATATTATTATAAAAAAATAAACTTATAAGTATATTCAATGTTAACATTTTAAACGCAGTACCTACAAACTTGACAAAAAATTGTCTGTTGTTTAGACGTCACCAGTTAGCATACTGAAAAAAAAAAGTTCGACTTTTGATCATTCATGTTAAATCTTTATCGAAACACCCTTCCATCTATTTCCAAACAGGCAGCCACAGGCCTAAAGTATCTTAGATCGCATTCACATCGCAGTAAGGCTCGCGTGCAATTCCCAATTTATTCTAAGCCTTCAGACTATTTGTCAATTACATGTCCGCATATCCAATCTCCGGCCATCTTGGCTTCGTGTAAATGTCAAACGGCGGTCGACCAATTACAAGAGCGCAAGCGCACGTTGACGGCAACAACGCACCATCGATACCATAAAGTTTCCAACCATTTATAGAAGTGAAATCTGCTCAGTTGAGATCGCCTGGTCCAATTAATGCAGACGCCCGATGCCAGATAGTGGACGTAGGACTTTATTTGTTAACTGGTCTGCTTGTACTGCTGATTTTTTAATGGCTAAAGACAGACAAAGATGTTGTCTGACAATTTGTGAAGGATAAATGAATTAGTTATTAATTTTACAATGAATTTGCAATGATGAGTAAAGTATTAATAATAATCACGTGCACAAGTTACAATAAAAACATCTTCATTGATATCATTATTATACATACGCGTAGAATCCATGAACACAACTTTCTTTATAGATTTATTATCATCTATTTCATGTTGTACAATGTTATTTGCTGTTTACTGCGATTTGTATTTCATGTAGAATTTGTTCATAATATAGGATTTAGAACACCAGACTTCACATTTTTCGTTTAGAATTTTGTTTTAGCAGCAACCGAGCCAAGTCAAATATTACTTGCAATAACTATATTTTGTATGTGCATAATGGACTCGAAAATTATACCACGAGAGCATCGGCCAAGTGAATTACTATCAAGCATTGCATTGTAGGAGGACATCAGAGCGTCCGATACTTTAATAGCAGCGTAGTCTCGCCACCCGCAATTTAATGTAACACCGTAGAACCTGAGGGCATTAATAATTTTCTCCGAGTTCGCCATTGTACTACCGGAGGGACACTCACGATCCTAGACATCATCGGTGCCTATCGTAACTCCGCCGTATCCATGTACAGCGCGTTCTAACTTAATATGTGCATCACGACGAGCGCGTATATGGTGCGCCCCCGCCCAGCACCCAACGACCAATCCTATCGCGCATTTTAAATGCCGCCGCGCATTGTATGTATATCGCGAGAATATATTGAGTGGTGACACGCGTCACCCGCGCCCGCGACTCGGCGACGTTGCGCGACCTGCCGACGACTCGCTGTAATCCGCGCCGATTTAAAAGCGCTTATCCCAACACTCTCGCCCCGAGGAATCTCCCTCCTAAACCTACAAATCAATCGTCCACCCGCACTCCATAAATTAAGAGGCGAAACAATGACCCTAAATTATTGGGCCGTCTCCTTTATCGGGCGCCTCCGTATTGTTCGTTTTTTTAAACGACTCCTTACACAAATGAGACTCGGCTCGGACTTATTAGGTTTCGGTATTTCGCTCGCAGTAGATCGACAGCGCCGATAGCGTTTGTGGGAATGCACGGTGGACTGACGACGCGCGACCCTTAATTATTCGACTTCCTCGTGCGTTTGAGACAATGGCAGGCGTTAGGTGGCGATCTGCGGCCTGGACTTGACTCGTCGGCTAACGATCGCCGTCTGCGTATCTGGTATTCCATCACGGTGGACGTCGGCGCGTTATTTTTCCAGCAGCTAGCCGTTTATGCCTCGCATTAACATAAAACAAGCGGGCATGCGGCGGCCACGTCCATATTTCTGCTACCATCGTGACGGCCGGCCTCGGTATTGTGCGCGCGATACAGATCTCAGAACGCATGCGCACGCTGCCACTGGATATTTAGAAGCTGTCTCTTAAATCCGCGGCGACTTAACGACTCGTATTCTGCGTGCGCGACATGCGATCGGCTATTGTATGTGGAGTAATGATAATTTGTTGGAGGTTAATGCGAGTGGAGGTTTCTAACGGGCGGGTTGACGCGTTCCATTAGGGTGGGGGATGGTTTCATAAATATTTTATTGGTAGTGAGAGGGCGGTCGGGCGCTCTCATTACGCGGCGCAGACGCCGGAGATCATTAGTCGGTGATAAAATGCGGTCGGGACACGTCCTCTCTCGGAGTCGGTGCATTCTTAACAGGTTAGCCCCGTCCTCGCCTCCAAGCCTTTTGTTTTCGCGTCCGCCACCTTTATAATTACTGGCGTTTTAGGGTTAATGGACTGGTTAATGTCGGTTTTGTTCGTTTGCTTTGGTTTGCTTTAATTGATTTGGAATCGGTACTAGCGCTCTTCAATTCATCTCTAGCAGAAAATCTTTATTGCGTTTAGACGAGCGCGGCACCAAAAGCCAAGAATGGCTGGTAATCAGATTTAAATAAACTTAGTTGAAAAATACAAGTCTATTTACCCGGCAAAGACAATATTGTAAATAATGTTAGATTGGTTCTATTGCCTGTCGTTGTTTATATCCTTAAAGATTACTACTACTGTAGAGGATGTTTAAGCATGTATTAGCGTCTTAATAAATAACTTTAACTGCCTAGTTATAAAAAGCCTACATATTTGTAATATTGACCAAATAACATGTATTCAACTCACTCAAATACGAAGCCAAACTCAAATATTAATTAGATGATGATACAAAAAATTAACTAAGTTTCGTGTTAACTCCACTATAGTCAGCGAATTCTTTGAAGGCAAGATCACGTTACACATTAGACACCTTATACTGGTTAAGAGCGTTCACACAAAAGAGAGGCAGCGTCCCATTTTAGTGTCATATTTTCGTGGTTTTTAATTTTTATCAATTACGTGGAAACTGTATATAAAATAAGTAAAAAGTGTTTTGAAAACATTTTTAAAATATAGCTCCAACTTAATGATAAAAATTAATAACCACGAAAATATGACACATTTTGCGTTGCCACTCTTTTGTGTGAACGCTCTTAATATAACGTTCGTAAATATAATTCATGTGATCTAATATAATCTAAATGAACAAAGGAGTTTAACTTTGACAAGTAAACCTATGTATCACACTAGTTAGCAGTTGCGAAGCGTCCATATAACACGATTCCTACCGGCTTTCCTTTTAAAATATGTCCTGACCACCTTTCTATCACTGCTTGCGTGTCTACTCAAAGACTAACTGGCCTTCCGAAACTCAAAATATTTTAGTCCCACCGGCTTCCCTCCTCGGAAAACTGACTCTTCGCTACTGCTAGTTAGTTCTCTCTTAAATAAGAAACATTATATTTCAGTCGCAACGTATCCTTTATTAATTTAATCTATACAATTATATAAAATTGAAGAGTTTGTTTTATGTTATTCTGTTTGAAAAATTGAAAAATTCTTATTGTGTATGATAGCCCAGTTCTCGAAGACGGTTATAGGCTACGTAACATCACGCTACTGGCGACGGGAGCATAGCAGTAAGCAAATACGCGGGTGAAAGCGCGCCGCGAAAAGTTAGTTTTAATATATTTACATTTTTTTATCAGACTGCATATTATCCACGCTTTGAAAGTGTCCTCGAAAATCTTAGTCAGCATGCGATAATGTGTGCTATCTATTCCACAATAATCTAGTCTGAGTATCATGCAGCAGTCTGGATACTCAAGTGTCCTAACAAGTGGTATGGAAATGGACCTCGATCGGAACATTCTCTGGTTAAAGATGACTCTTAATGTGCATCTAAATACTATATAAAATAGTCTGGATGTTTGTAATGGGACACACTGGCAGAGAGTGTGGCGAGCGGCATTATTTTTTTTACTATTTTCTTACCTTTCGTAATTTTTTGGTTTGGTGACATTTTAAAAAGTTGATTTCAGGAAGAAATAGAAACTTTAAAAAAGAAAATTTAGTCATGACATAGTTTCCTATCAAAAATTTGATAGTATAAGTAATTTTAGATACAATATCATTTTGCTCACTTGCCATGTCGACAAAGACACCAGGGAAACATGACCAAGAACAAGAAATTGCCAATATGTATTCACAATACGATTGGTTTTACGGGAATCCTAAACAGTCTAAATAATAATAATTGAAAAATTTGATAACTCGAACTTAGCTAATTTATTTTAGTTTAAGTATTTTTTACATTCATTCAAAGTAAACGGGCTATATCTATATCTAGCAATGCATGCACATAAATAATTATTATGTTATCATTAAACTACGCACAGACAAATAACAGAAAACATACCTTATACGGGCATGTGTCATTCACTGCATTTAAACACAAAAGCAGAATTAGCACATGTACCTATATCGTATCACAACAATAATTTAATAATACCAGCCTATTTACTGTCCCACTGCAGGGCAAAGGCCTCTTCTCATATAGAGAAGGCATGAGCATTAATCACCACGCTTGCTCAAGGCGGATTGGCAATTTCAGACATTTAAGTCCAGGTTTCCTCACGATGTTTTCCTTCACCGTTAGTCAGAAATGTCCAAGATAAACTTAGAAAGTACATATGATTTTAAAAATCACATTGGTACTTGCCCGGATTCGAACCCACTACCTCGTGTTTACGAAGCGGTTGCCTTATCCACTGGACCATTTCGAACGATAATTTATTTACTATCAAATAGATAACATAAGTCCTTAGCAAGACGGTTCAAATTACAGTGACCATTACAAGGATTATATTACTCGCTTTTATCTTGTTATCAATAATAATCATTGACGAAATTATTTTATACTTCCAATCAATCATTTTAGTATTATCGTAATACATTATGGAGCTTTATTAATAGATAAGTAAGATAGGGAAATACATATATTTTTACCTTAATTGAAGGATTTTAAATTTGTCAATTATACTTATCTAGTAATCAATCTGTTGTTGACTTAGTTTTTAGAGATTACAATAAAGGTAAAGAAAAAAAAGTGTGGTCGTCACTCTAGAACCTTGCTGCCCCAATGGCCGTCAGTTCTTCATGCTGTGTCCTGCTCATTGCCACTGCAGAGAAGCAACTCTGCGAGCCGCGTCAATTACTTTGCCTGCGGATTTCTTCGTTACTTAAAAGATCGCACAGGATGACACCTATTATATAGCCCGCTCCTTCGCCCTCTGAGTGACTTTGAGCCTTCCGACAAGACGCATAGTTAGCGACCACGTTGCTAAAACATATTTATTTTGATATAAACACACAAAAAATACAAAAATAGAACAGTGTCATAAAAAATCTAAAAAAATACACGTAGTAGTTCTATTTACGCTAAGGATCATTTAAATTCGTCTCCAACATAAAGCTTTTCACGAAGTCGGTCCGTGTGTCAGACAGCCGGGCAGTGCACCGCGCACACTCGCACTCGCGTTATGGTAATGTGATCGAATCCGAAATTGGACGCCCTGACCGCCGAAGGATTTAACACACTTGGATTTATATAGAAGCATATTTTAGCACTGACTTAGAATTTGTCCAGCTATTCTAATAGAAGTGTGAACGTTGAGCGCTTAGTTTGGTGTTAGTTTGCTGACGCTACTAGTTTTATTTAAAAGGGGTTGGAAATCATTTAATAGTGTACAAGCGAGATGAATTATGATTGTTGGAAAACCTAAATTTACTTAGATTTCGGTGATATTTAGGTAAGTTTTTATCCTTACGGTACAGGGCTAGGTATATTGTCGCGACTTTTTCAATAATCTGAAATAATTATATTTCTACCGTTTATTGCACAATTTTAGATGCTGCTATTAGCCCATAACAGAATTCATTGTATTACTGAATACTGAAATACTGACATTTTATGATTCTAAATAATAATCAATTAATTGAAAATTATTTATACAAATCAATAAAGATATGAAAGTGTTTCATTCCAAAGCGATACTATCTTTGAAGTTAATGATATGAAGTATGTGATATGTGTATAAAAATAGGACTGAACAAACTGGACATTTAGAGTATGATAATGAGTAATTATTGCATTATTAATTGCAGAACAAGTTGTAATGCGGGTAAAAACAGAAATACATCTAAACTAATATTATAAAGAGAAATAATTTGATTTTTTGTATGTTTGTTTGTTTTTTTGTAATGATTTAACTCAAGATCTACGTAACCAATGAAACAAAATCCTTTACCTTTATAAAGCTACAAATAGGACGGGTAACATCCATACTAATATTATAAATGCGAAACTAACTGTCTGTCTGTCTGGCAGTTTGTCTGTCTGTTACGCTTTTACGCCTAAACTACGGAACCGATTTTGATCAAATTTGGTATAGAGATAGAATAAATCTTAGGTAACAACAGCTATCTTTTATCGCGAAAAATATCTGAAGAGATTAAAATAGAGAATGAAAGTTTGTATGAAAAATGCTATTACCGACATTAACGCGGGCGGAACTGGGGGCAACAGCTAGTCACTCATAAATCTGATTACAAAGAAAGCGACTGCTGTGCGTGACCAGACACCAGACTGAACAATAACGTCAATATATTTATGTGCCACGGTTCAATTAAAAGCTTTTCTCTAATGAAAATGTGTTAGAAAATAGTTCGTTTTAGCTAGTCTCATCATTGAAGATCATACCATCTACGCAAGTACCTATTTTTTATTAGTAATGGAACATATTATTATTTTTTATATAGTTAAATTTTTAAACAGTAAAAAATAAATGACGATTTTCGTTGTACTAGAGCAATCACAGGTTAAAACAATACAGCTTTAGTACAAAAAAGTTCCACCCCACAACCGCGACTGTCGGTCACTTCGGCCCGCTATCACAAAATCATTTTTCATAATTGCGATCAGTCGATCAATCTTGCGTCGACGGAAGCTACTCGAACCTCGCCCCGTTCCATACATTTATGTGTATTATTGTTGTTTATTTTTTGACTGATAGCCCTCCATGACCCACTTGGTTTATCGCACGCGATTAGACGGTTACGTTAAAATACACACGAATCGTTAATGAAAATGATGAATTCTTACGGTTCTAGATTTGTCGTGTGATTGTTTTTGTCGAAAACTGTCGCACGTCGTATAGTTAAAAAATTTTAATGTAGAGAATTAGTACGGAACACTCAATAATTGTAATTATACACGAGCTAGTAAATACCATAGAATCGTCTAATGAAAAACATATCGCGGTGAATGTAAGGAAATTTCTCACGCGCAAGCAATGGCTTTTAAACCCTTATCATCGTAAAATTTAACCCTATTCTTGTCAAAATCCAATTAAATTTTATCGTATTACTATCACTAATATATAACAATAATATTTGCTGTAAGAGCCTCTCAAAAGTGAACAAAATTTATTTATTTAAAAATACAAAAGCCACCGGTAAGGTCAAACGAAAATCATAACTCTAAACCAAACGTTTCGTTACCTGAATTAAAACTCCAATAAATCGCATAAAAAGATCGACTCACATAAATCTAAAAGACAACGGGCCAAAGAAGAATAAATATATCAAGTCCCAGTAAAGCCTTTGGATTCCAACCAAAGAAAATATCGCACCCGAATTCCGGTGGCCGTTGACGGGGCAAATGGAAAAAAGCGCGAAAACCATGCATTCCATGCAGGCTCCGCCCACGTGCGCGCGCGCTCGTGCGACAGGTGAATGCGACGCGCCGCAGCTGCCCGGACGACACCATACGCTGCTCTGTTCTCCTGACTTCTACCAAGCCTCGAATCTACTTAAATATTGATATACAATGGGTGCTGACATCGCGCGATTTCTGTTATGTCTCAAAACCTCATTGTAACTGTTCGTTCAACATCTTTTTACTTTTATTTTAACTATGTTGGCATTTTTGAAATGCTGTTTAAATAGCTATTGGATTTTTTAAAACGAGAGAAAGGCGACGTCTGAATCCTGTCTTAATGTGTCGAGCTTTCGATTGTGCACAATACGTGAGGGCATTGAGGTCGTGTACTATGATGACATACCACTCGTGTTGTATTAAACTTATCAGATTGTAGTATGTAGTCATATCTTAGTGGAAAACGTACTGGATTAGCATATCAAATAGAGCATCGTGGAAATATACCGTCTAGTATTGTTTGAACAAAAGTTACATATTCTCGCGGACGAGTCTAATAGTGGCCTCCTGCTCAAGGCCTCCGTTTCTATGAAAATAAACGGCTAATTACACCCGTAACTCACAACCGGGCGAGTCACGAAAACATAAAAAGGCAACAAAACGCGATATATCAAGTTACTCACTTATCTACATACGAATATGGGTTTGTAAGTGTACACTAAGAGAAAGACATAAAACAATGAACAATGGGAGCATAAATCAGTATAATTAGTTTTGCTTGAACGGAGCGAAATCATTGGTCAAAACGCATGGAGACTCCGCCCCTGAGTGCAGCGTGCATCGAACGCCGCGATGTTAGACCGTGGACTCGTAGCCGGCCGGTCACCGCTCACCGACAGACGTTCAATTGGATCAAATGTAACGTCAGCAATGAGACTGCCCATACATTACTCTATACTAATGTTAAGTGTATTACTGATCTCTGACCTGAACAAAATTCTTCAGACCACGATTTATAAATACACTAATTGTAATAAAAGAAACCGCCATAGATTATGCGATAGACAAAACGCTACCGCAAACGTACCAAAGGCAGCCAGCGGCCTAACTCATTGGCACTGCAGAAGTGTAAAAAAAACATCTACATCATTCCTGCAACCCTATTTATAAATAAAACTAGCAAAATGCTAAATCTATACTTATTATATAAAGCGGAAAAGTTTGTTTGTTTGTTTGAACGCGCTAATCTCTGGAACTACCCGTCGGATTTGAAAAAATATTTTTGCGTATGATAGCCCAGTTCTCGAGGAAGGTGACTGGCGACGGGAGCAGAGCAGTAGGCAACTACGCGAGTGAAACCGTGCCACAGAAAGCTAGTAACAAGTATATAGCCTCATCTTAGCTGCTACAAACTTCAATAGAAAAAGACGTTAGTCGAAAGAAAGCTCGGTAGTTGGAATGACGTACATCAAAATCAAAATCCTTGCTGGGTAGATACTTCTTTACACGTTGAAGGAGTGATCAAAATCCATAGACTAAGTATTATATAGACTGCTGGTAAGTATATCGCAGAAAGAGACAGATAATGTAGGTATTTAACTTTATTGTAATAATAATAATTAATTAAAATAAATACAATGGTAACATAGTTTAGTTCATGTATGTATATGAAATGAAATGAAATGCATTTATTTGTTCAAATGTGGATACATATTGGTGGCATTACAGTGGAAGTCCAGCACATTTACCATTTACATGGCATACAAATATTTATAATTAAATCTAAAATGTCAATTCTTCATACTAATAAAATTTAAAGAGTCAAGTTACCAATTTGTTACATAAAAATGTCAATTAAATTCAAGATCAATAAATTCATGCACAATTACAATAATAAAATGTCAATCAGAATTTACAATTAAGGTATCCATATATTATACATATTATTTATATATATTAACTCTCATAGAAGATCGACTTAAGAGTAGTAGTATCCGTACTGCTGCGTTTCGTTCGGTGAGTGAGAGCGCCGGAGGCCCAATTTCCCCCCTTTCCTCATTCCTCACCTCCCTCATTCCCTTCCCCTAACCCCATTCCCAGCCGCCATGGTGGAGGCCACCATACCAGCAGTTTAAGACGATGGCTTTTGGTATAGTGGCCACCACTTCTGGATTCCACTGACTGCTTAACATCAGGCGGGGTGGAGTCACTTTGGTAGGCTATAATATATAAAAAAAAAAAGAATAAAAATATTTATATAATACTTCTAAAACTCGGACACAATACACAATTTAAAAGGAAAACTACACATCGTTACACAAAGTCGACCATTAAAATACAACAAGTTGTCAAATTTTGCTTGGCTAACTTAAGTTAGCCACCTTGAAAAACTGACAGGCGATAAGGGCAAAAAATACTATCGCTCTGTTTCATTTTTTTTTGTAGGCTGTTGCCATATCTTTGTCTTATTTCTGTGCGAATGCTTATCACATATTACGTCGTCTATCAAAATCTATCGAATTACTTCATTCAAAAATTATCTTGCTGTCTGTACTTGTATTAGCTGGCTTCTAGCGCCTTGCGGTCGATCTTGCGTGTGTATACAACTTTAAATCTTGTATTTGCTACAATGTAGCAGGACTAGCGACCGCCGATGTAAGAACATACGCTATGCATATATTGACAAATGTGTGAATGAAGTAAAGTATGCGGAAGGGACACATGTTTGATTTGTTTCACCTTTCACCTAAGGTTGTTATGAGTGTTTATAAATAGGTACATTGGGGAAGGCCTATGTGCAGCAGTAGACGCCTTTCGACTGATATAATAATAATAATAATAATAAATAATAATAATAATATGTAGACACTATATCACACACCGTCATCTAGTCCCAAGCTAAGCAGAGCTTGTGTTATGGATACTAGATAACTGAAATATAATACATATACATACTTTTTTTTTTTGCAAATACATACATACATACTAATGATGATATGATATAAATTTTTCATTAAATGTGAAATTTCAATTTTGTGATGAAATTTACATAAATAAAATACATTTTTCAAGCTACTCTTATAATGTACAAACTCAGCTATTTCAAAAACTTTGTTGTCAATACATGTAAGGTTTGCATAAGAACATCAGCCAAATGAAAATAATATACATATTTTCTTTTGATTTTGATTGTTCTTAAAGTTCAAAGAACTTTGAAATATACACAATATTATATATAAAAATGGTCCTTACCTAATATTATTACTACCTCGGTCCTTTTTCCTTTTGCTTCCCCATCCCCTTCTCCGTGGTCGGCAACGGCTTGGTTGTGTTTTCTAAGCATTATTACTTCTGCAATGCTTAGAAACAAAACACAGCCATCTCTATAGGTTACGGTTACCACTTACCATAAGGTGGGGGTATGCTTGTTTTCTACCAATGTTGCATATTTAATTATAAGGTATCAATAATAATTAATAATAATAATAATAATAATTCTACCACATTCACACAGCGTCATCTAGCCCCAAATTAAGCAATTATATTTGCTTGTGTTATGGGTACTAAGCACCTGATAAACTACTTATATACATTTTTTTTTGTAAATACATACATATTATAGATAAATTACACCCAGACACAGAACAAACAATCATGCTCATCACACAAAGGTTTGTCCTGGGTGGGAATCGAACCCACGACCTCCGGCTTAGTAGTCAGAGTCACTACCACTAGATCAACAGGCCAGACAATAAGGGTCTTTAGGAAATTTTTCGCCACCATTTGGCGCCACTTTGGTGAAAGATCAAAAAAAAATTAACATTTTGAAATCAGTAGAATCGTTCACGGTTATCTATTAAAGGTTGAAAGCGCTTTGACAGGTGCCTGGACCTGACGCCTCAGTGCTGCCACCTCGTGGAGGCCATTTTAGAAAATCCTCATATCCTCATTCATTAAGTGAACCAGTTATCTTTTGTTACATTTTGTGGAATTTAGGCTGATTATGTCGATTTTACTATGTATTTAAAATTCCTAACATTTATTAATATTTTTACATAAGAATGTCAACTTTCTAATATTAAATTAACACTTAATTATAATAATTATGACGCGCAGGCTTATTTTATAGCGGTCACGGGTTATCAATAAAATCGGCGAGGTTAAGCAACCACTGTCCGGTTAGTAATTGGATGCGTGCCGTCAGGTCACTCAGGTCAGCATAATTATGTGCTTCCGACCATCATTATCCATTTTTTATGCATAAACTTAATACTAAGATATAGCAATATTCGTTTCTTTGTTTAGAGTCTTTGTATGAAAATGAGACTGTGCTATTACGCATAGGTGTCAATGGTTAGCGTTGTAACGTTTCTTAAAGTATTACATAATGTTATCTAGAAATGCTTCAGAAATTAAATTGACACATTTGTCCTATTTATGCAAAATTTGCTAAACGCGTATATATATTGCGACATCAATAGAGTTCTGGGTGACTACAGTACTTAACTAATAATTAAATCAATAACCTATTAATGCTATTTATCTCAATATGTACGTATTGTAGGTACTGTAAGATAAATGTATTCCATTATAACTTTGTAATAATTTATTAGAAATCATATTCCTATTAAAATTTTAAAAGATTAACATTTTTATACAATAAACATGAAAAGCGAAAATGTCCACTTATTCTTAATGGTGAAAACAATAAATTTATAATTTATTTAAGCGATAATATTATAATTATCCAGTGGAATTTAGAAATAGTGGACAGTATTCCAAAAGCCAAACTACTGATATTCTATTTTACAAGTCTTCACTTAGTTTGGAAGTCAAAAGTCCAATTCATCTGATGTTACTATGTATTATTTGGTGTCAATAAAACATTTTGATTTGACTGATATGCTGGCCTCCACTATGGCGGCTTAGTGAGATGCTTTTTACGCCCCTCTTAAAAGACTCAGAATCATAATTAGATGGAAACGCATGCGCTGGTAAAGAGTTTTATAGTAAGAGGCTTTTAAGATGCTAGTCTTCAAAGAAAATCGCTATTCTTTACCTTTCTATCTCCGTCTAAAATAACACTAAATCGATAGACATTTACAGTTCTTTATAGATACAATCAGCTTTTGTCTAAATAAAAAACTGTCAGTCACCCCAAAAAATTCGATGCGGTAAATGAAGAAAAAAATTTCACGGTCCATTGTACCCAACCCCATCTGTTATCAAACATTGGTACAAATGGCCCAGACTCTCGATGCTAATGAAAATGATGTCCGAACATCAGAGCGTTGACAAATACGGATCGCATCGGTCCGGGCGCTATCCGTCCGGATTTTTCACGCGTACCCGGCTAAGCCAAACGTTAAGGTCAGTTAGACCGATGGATACGTTCCAATGTTTGAGACAATCGCTTTTTTGGGTTATTGTGATAGATATACATGTATTTATTAGTGTTTATTACTTTTATGAATAAAATTTAGTTACATGCATGAATGGATTGACGAAGTACCCTCTTATAAAATATCGACGTAATATATTACTTTCCATGTAATGTGTTACGCTCGGTAAGTGATTGCGCTGGTAGCCCAATGACCCTTTCGCTCTCTTTTTATTTCCTATTCTATCCTCATTCCCTTTTCCCTACATTGTCGGAATTTTCGCCACCAGTTGGCGCCACTTTGGTAAAAGGTCTTCCATTTTGACAGCCATTTAAAATAAACATTTTTCAGTGTCAGTTCATTTCGGCAATTTTAATGTTTAATTTACAAAATGGATAATTAACGTGCATATGGACAAAAGAAAATTGCTAAGAGGGTTTTCTAAAATGGCGCCCACGAGGGGGCAGCAAGCACCGATGCGTCAGGTCTAGCTGTCAAGCGCTTTTTGAAAGTTAACCCCTGATTGGCCCAATGTGACAGTTGAAGTGGCGCCAACTGGTGGCAAAAGTTTTCCTAAACACCCTCATTGTATTTTTGTATCATTTCTGTATTTCATAGGGATTGGTGACCGAAAAGGTGATACCAAAACTACTCAACCTCTATTGTGTAGAGGGTATATATTTTATGTTTTGACATTAAATTCGAAGAACAGATTTATGTTATAAAACAATTAAATAAATCGTGATATTATGTAAATGTTATATACTTGGCCTTCACATTTAGACAAATGTTTTTGATAAAATCTGACACAGACAAACAGATGTTTATCTTGTTAGTGCATTTTGTTCTCGATTTGTCCTGTAGTCTTCTGTATAGATTAGAAACTAATTTGACAATTTAAATCATATTTACTGTCTATGTTGAAAAAGTTAAGCAAGGTTTTCTTTCAATATATTGACTGGCCTGTTGGTCTAGTGGTTAGTGACCCTGACTGCTAAGCTGGAGGTCGTGGGTTCGATTCCCACCCAGGACAAACCTTTGTGTGATGATCATGATTGTTTGTTCTGTGTCTGGGTGTAATTTATCTATAATATGTATGTATTTACAAAAAAAAATGTATATAAGTAGTTTATCAGTTGTTTAGTACTCATAACACAAGCAAATATAATTGCTTAATCTGGGGCTAGATAGCGCTGTGTGAATGTGGTAGAATATTATTATTATATTATTATTATTATTATAATATAAACAGTAGCTTAGTTAGTAGTAGTACAAGTACAGAGTTGATGTACGTACATAATAATATGTATTTATCACTGGAGATAGCCATATAATTAAAATTTATTCGAGAAAGCGCCTCTAGTGCTCATCTTGAGTACTAAACTCCCTAACGATAATTTATGTCACACACCACTACAAACGCACGTCAACTCATAAATTTATGACATATCTACAGATTCTTTTAAGTCATTTAAAATCAGTAAACTAGAATTTAAAGGTTTATCTATATTTGATGTATAAATCATTGGATGCCAACGAATACGTCTATAAATCTCTACTAATGGCGTTCCTCTGTACTTTTTTTACTTTAGTTACGTCAAGCTACCTTAAATTTAAAAAACATGTAGGTATATCATTGACCTTCAGTTTATTGATATTATTAGAGGCTATACAAATAATAATTCGCGAAGAAAACGCTGAAATAGAACATAGGAATACCTTTCTAAAATAACTGCAGTCCTTTTTGATTAAATTACAGCTTTGGTGGTACTACAGTAGTAGTGAAGTATCGAGTGCACGAATGAATTATTCCCAATAGTCCCCTCTAGCCCTGTCCTCCGGGGTGACAGCTGGGAATTTTCTTCCCAGTTGTCACCGGGGTGACAATTTGTGCCGACTGTTCCCTTTGAAAACTGACTAGAGGGGACAAATAGGAAGTCTGTTTCTCAGTTGTCACCGGAGGGGGTGACATTTCCTTCGATTCCTTCGTTTCCAGAAAAAGAAAATGTATTACCCTTAGTGATTATCTGTGATTATACGATTAGTATTAATTAAATTTAATAATCTGTGTTTGTACCTATTAAAGGAAACATAATGTTAATTTTTTTTATTTGATTCTATATTACTTTTTTGTCATTTTTATTTACTTACTTAATAGTTAATATTTTTCTAATCTTGTAAGCGTGTTGACATTTTTTGATTTGGTTCTATATATCATAAGAAATAAAATAGCTGAAATCTATGGTAATTTCATTTTTTTTTCTGGGAATGAAGGAATCGTAGCAAATGTCACCCCTCCCGGTGACAACTGAGAAACAGACTTCCCATTTGTCCCCTCTAGTCAGTTTTCAAAGAGAACAGTCGGCACAAATAGTCACCCTGGTGACAACTGGGAAGACAATTCCCAGCTGTCACCCCGGAGGACAGGGCTAGAGGGGACTATTGGGCATAATTCGCACGAATGGGAATCAAACTTACGATACTAAAAAGGACTGTGGTAGCGAGACGAATGTCTAAACCACTAAATCAAAACAAACACTAATAAACTATAAATCATTAGTTTCTCAAGACTTTTTGTTATTCAAAATAGCTGGACTATAACAGGTCAGAATTTTCTCATTCTACAACAAAGGCTACATCAATCATCTTACATGATTGCAAGCCACCAATAACTCTTACAAACTTTTACCTATGCGAAGATTGAACGCGAACACATAATTATAAAGCTCGTTAATATCATAATATCATAAATATCGATCAATGTCCCGGCCAAGTTAAATTAATACGCTCATGAATCGAATGTCGTCGCTTATCAATCAAGCACTGGCGTTGATTGATTGGAACTGTCGGCCGACGAAACAAAATCTAGTATCAATCATGTTATCGACGAATATCAATGGTGACAATATTCATTTATAAAATTAGCGAGTGGTAGAGGGTTAGAAGGAATAATAATAGGTACCAACTTTCGTTAAGGCCTTGATATGTATATCTCAAATTTTCCTATATTCCCAGTAGTTCGTTCCGATAATGGTTGCTGGACATTTGCCGTAGCCTATAACTAGGAAGAAGAAAGAAAGAAAGAAAAATTACTTATTGTCAGCAATACAGTTGCGCAGTGGAATGACAATGACAAACATATTCTTAAATCTAACTTAAAACACACACACTGCGCGGCCGCTTGCGACAACGAGGCCAGCACAGCTATGTGCTGGTAGTGGAACTAGCCACTACACAGCGCTGATCTTCCGTGCTGGCCTCAGGTGACGCACGGAGCGAAAATAAAAAAAAAATTAAAACTACACTTAGTGGTTGGTTTGATGACAGCAATAAGGTGTTATTTAGGATGCAGGTAAAACTGTAATCTAATTACTGTTATTCCTTCTCGTCTTTTACGAAACCTATGGTTTCTTTCAACACCACAAAAAGTTCTTTAATTTGGGTATGCTTCCCGAAAATCCTTAAATATTTTGTTTTGATTAGACCCAGCAGTGAAAATTTTGTTTGGCATAATAAAACATTAAAATGTTACAATCTTATTAATCGGATCCACAATCTCTTAAACAGAGGTCGAACTTGCTTTTACTGAATTTGTTGAATATTTAATACTAAAGATCCACCCTGGCTTCGCTTCGGTATCAAAAGTTTTATTCGATCTCAGGACAAACTTCTACGAAAAATATCATAGCAATAGTATCATATTGCATCATTTAGAATTACGAAGGCGCTTAAAATATTGACATTCTAAAAATAACTGAAAATAATATGTTAAAAAACATAATAAAATATAGCCCATGTTACTGGCTAGAATTTTTTAAATCGGTAAGGTAGCTTTGTAGTTAAATCGTTGCAGACAAACAGACAAACAAACGAATATACAAAAAATCATATCTTTTCTTAAAATTTTAGTTTAGGTAAAATAAAGACAGTACTTCATTTATCATTGATTGTTAGAATTCATCGCCCGCTCACGTATGCACTAGGGACATGTGTCTCAACACGACTCACAAGGGACAACGTTATCGCTCGGGTAAAGCCTTTTCATTGTCAGAATTTGCTTGACTTTATGCTTAAACTGTATTCAATAGTTTTCCTTTATTTGTGTTCACTTCATTGTTCTTAGCTTGCTAGACTAGTCCATGGGTCACCTGAGGCCCTAGATTTCTAATCTATTCATAGAATATGGTATAAATAATCTCGTCACCTACTCTTAATGCTCAAACAAATTGCAGTCAGAAAAGCTCTGGACTTCTTTTATATAAAATACTTACACTATGTAACAAGTCATGTGTCGCGGGGTCATTAACAAACGTACAACTATCGGATACAAATTACACCTTACATGTTTGTAAAATCCCTCAAAAATAATTTCCCACGTGGCTTTTTTATAAAGAATTAAATAATTATCATCATCACAGAACATGTCTCATCCCTCCACTTTGTTATGTCTCAGCCGCCCTCATCATCGTCAAAATAAAATTAACCACAAATAGAGGCTTTAAACAATTCTTAAAACCTCAAAACAAGTGTACTCCTTAACAAAAACCCTCAAATGGCAATCAATTACAGGATCTACATTAGCAGGCGCCAAAATAGTTGGTACACTAAGCAGAGTCAACCCTCTCGCTGCCGGAGTGACAGCGACAAATTGATACTTGTTGCGCAGCTTTATACTGAATGTTTAGATACTGGATATCTAACATGTTTATTAATGTAACGCCGAAGAAAATATGTTTTTGGAAAAAAGAGGAAAATATATTTGTTTTTCTGTGATTTAGTTTTTGTACAAATTCTTATAATACGTTTGTACAATGTATCAAATTGGTTGGCCTCTATTGACTAACGTGATTGTGGATTTAAAGATCTACTTACATTGGTAATTACCTTCTTAATAAGCTACTGTAAATATACTTATATTGTGATTATGACAAACGCTTTTCTTTGAGAGGAGCCTCTATCCAGCTATTGTTCTAATCTGTCATTTATTTAAATCTAATGTCTCATTTTTCTTTATTTGCTGCCTACCTACAGTAATTTTTTAATCTAAGGTATACAAACAGAATAGTCAAAAACTAAAAGCATGACTGTCACTCTAAGATGTAACCACTAGTATACAAACATTTTGTCTGATGGTTCACGAGTCAAGTCCACAAAGCCATAAACAACGCGTCACTTCGCACAGTCCGCAGTGCTGCATGCCGTGACACGTTACACTTGAATCTCTGTTTGTTACTTGTTGCGTCACGTCGCCGTTTAAACGTGTCATTGATGAGCCTGTAGTCATTGGAGGGTTAGTTCACGATCGTATACATGTTCGTGGTTAAGCTGAGTGTTCTTTGGGACTGCTACCATTGCGCATTGCGTAATGAAGAGTGACTTGTAAATTTCCAAACTTTAATATGTTAAAATTTTAAAGTTTAAACTTTTCATTGTATGTATGTATGTGTGTGTGTGTGTGTGTGTATGTATTAGTGTGTGTTTGTAAGCACTCAGGGCTTAAACGTCTGAACGGATTTTGATGAAAATTGGTGTGTAGATATATTCAAATTCAAATTCAAAACATTTATTTTGGATCATTTTTTTTACAATCCATGTTTAAATACCTTATAAACTAACATACATACAATAATATAAACCAAAACTAATACGAGTGCACCAGCTTACGACGCCCGTCATATTACGAGGCGCAGTATTGTGTAACCTCCCACGATAGCGCCGATACACAATACCTTTTGGCCAAAACTCTTTTTTGAGGAAAACTTTAAGATGACGAGTCGGCATTCGCAACACGAATGATTTAAAACTCGTGCTTTAGCGCGACTCTAACCTCTCAACCCTCAAGTCCAGTTGGTTTTCTATAATATTTTTTTAATAATAATTGGTTTTCTATATTTTAGATATGAGATGGACATATGCTACTTTTTATCTCGATAATCGCTCTATTTCTCGAGTTTTACCAATTTTCGCGCGAGCGAAGCCGCAGCGAAGGTGCAGCTAGTATATCATAAATATAAGCGTGTGTAGGTACACAAATACAATAGTACAAGACTGTAAAATATATTTTTTTTAAACTATGTTTTCCATTGTGGCAATTAACAAATCGAGCACAGCGTATGCACTTTTAGAGACTGTGAAGCATTAGCGTGGAAGTGTGCATTTTGCACCTTAAAGATACATAGATTTCATTAAATCTCGAGGTGTACAACAAAATCTTTTAATCACATTTGTATCGCCACCATTATTTGTGATATCGCCAGCTCACCGGTGGCCACTATCGTGAACATACGTACCCGCGGTATCTGACAGTTTACGAGCGAACACCCGACGACGCCGCCAGTCAATTATCGTAGATACCGCGCTTTGTACACCAGGATTCAATATTGCAGTTTTTTGTCAGTGCTAGGATAGTTTTTTGTTTTTACTATGCTGATTTTGGTCAGATAGCCGTATGTTGAGGCACACCGTACAGTGTGATAGTCAACGTGTGATATGTAATAGATTTCTAACTCTACATGTCATCTATTAAATAGTATATTATTTTGTAATTGTTTGCTATCTGCCGAATTCAAGGAGGTACTGGTTTTCGAGCGTATATATGTATGTATGTGGGTATGTATGTCAATTTCTTTGGAACGCTCTACAGTCTAAGTGGCTTTATGGATTTTAACATATAAGGTGTCATTATGAGAAGTGTGTCTTTTTTACCCTGTGCACATTTTGCCAAGTGCACATCTTTAAAAAAGATGATTTTTTGATTTTATTTGAATTTTAAAGCATATTTACTTCCAATAACAATATTTGAATCAAATATTTGATAAGCATACAGAATCACAATCATATACTAGCTAACACAAGCTGGTATATGATTATGATTCTGTATGCATTCTAGAATGCAGATATACATACTCAAATACTTTTTTTAATCTTTTTTATATTTAAACCATCTTTTAAAAAAATCGGGAGTAATCGAACCGGTCGATTATAATTGGATCACTTATACGAGGCTCTGAAGACAAATTCGCAACATCTGATCACCGATGGTGACCAGGATTTATAGTATGCGTGCGTGAGTGCGATTTATCTTCACGCATGTTGGTGACAGAGCAGTGATGTTAAACTTAATGTTTTTTTACATGTCAGTAATTAGTTGGATGAATTTTTTATGTGATTAAAAAGTAAAAAATCTTATATGTACGTGAATGTTTGTTGAATTTCTACAAATGAGTTATATCTAAACTAATACCAAGAGAAAAGATTGGATTTTTTGTATATTTGGTTGTTTGTATGTTACGATTTAACTCAAGATCTATCTTCCGATTTAAAAAATTCTTTCACCTTCAGAATGCTATAAATAGAACGGATAACAGAGGCTATATTTTATTTTGTTTAACATATTTTTCAGTCATCTTCAAAATTCAATATTTTAAGCGCCTTTGTAAATCTGAATGATGCAATAAGACACTATTGCTATGATGGCTATGAGGCGTTTGTTGTGAGACCGAATAAAACTTTTGATATCGAAGCGAAGCGAGTTCGGACGTCTAGGTAAGTAATAATTTAAGTTGTATCACGTTATGATATAATATTAATATGTCTGTCAAAGAATACATAATTAATTTAAGATTATTGCCATGACTGTCACCCGATCTCTATCGATGAATGAGACGCGACTATTAGAATGCCAAGTAACGAGTCTGCAGCGTTACACATACGTACCTTCACGCCTTTTACCCTCGAAGGGGTAGTTAGAGGTATTTAACCACCCACTTTCCGCTTTTTGAAGTTATACTTCTTTTGGCGCGATTGGGAAAAATGATGAGAGTGAATTTTTACGATGCGCGCGCACACCGACAGTAAAAAGCAACACCCTGAAGTTACTTGCGAACCTTTTACACCCTGAAGTTAGTTGCGAATCTTTGTGTGTCGTATCAGTACAAATATTCAGTGTGAATAAATAAAAAATATATTGGCGTTTATATCAATTCAAATATTTATGTATGTATGCGTTGTGTTATTATTTGGTATTTTTGGATTGTTACGCCGAAGAAGTATAACTTCTTACGTGCGTACATGAGTACACACACTCTTTTTTTTATTTTTAGGTCCCTTGTAACAGGGGGCGATCCCGTTGCCATTATCGTACACAATTCTAGACTCTTGGCTAATACTGAGCATTTTTCGACAGAAAACCTCAATATCACAGAGCGTGACACGTACACTAACCAATCTGAAATGTTTGGTGACGATGGCAAAAATCTCTCATTGTTAAGGTTTTTGTATATTAGCCTACCAAAGTGACTCCACTCTGCCTGATGGTAAGCAGTCAGTGAAATCCAGAAGTAACAGTCACCATTCCAAAAAGCCATCGTCCGAAACTGCCTTCACGCCCCGCTTAAAAGATCCAGGATCAAAGTTAAATGAAAACACATGCGCTGGTAAAGAGTTCCAGGCTTTAATTGAGGTCTTATGTCTTAAGTTGTTCTTTTGATGTCTTCTGTAGAGTTACTTACCTATTTGCCCATAGTACCGGAAAAGTTTTACTATCTTCTCTAATAAAGATATGTATTACATAGTAAACAAAAACAGTGTTAAATTACCAACTATAAACAAGTTATTGAAAATTAAAATTGACCTATCAATATCGTTGGTTCAATTTCAATAGTCGACGACAACAAAGCGTCCTCGCCTTTGTGCGGCAGATAACGACACGACAACGACACGACTGCGACTCGCGGAAATTAGCCACGACACCGCTACGACTGATTGAACGCTTTGAAACTTTTACGTCGAAGGTTTTCTGTAGTTTATTTCAAATGAGCTATTGTGTTGATTATAATGATTGCTTTTTAATTCATTTTGTTTACTTAAATTTAATTAAAATATGTACGGTTTTGTAACGTTATGTTCTCGACTCTGCGCTGTTTTGATGGGTGCAAAAATTACTTATAATAAGATGTAAGACGACTGACTAACGAAGTACTAAAGAAGCTCTGTATCTGTAAGCCTTCACACAAAAGATAGGCAACGTCGCAACCTAGTGTCATATAGTCGTGGTTTTCGAAAATATGACACTAAATTGCTCTTAATACAATTTATGAAAGTAAAATACACTCCTAACAAATACTTGTGAAACACAAAAATAACAAATTTCTAGGATTACAAACAAAATAGAACAAACGCGTGGCGTTGGGTACAAACTAAGAAAATCCTATACCTAGCAATAGGTAAACACGGGTCGTTTTTGAGATATAGCAGTAGTAGTTTGGTGATCTAAAATATTAATTCTAGTTATTTTTAAATTACTCGACATAATACGCTCAACATGGTTTCCATTAAATAGGACATTTTCTCGTGCTCGCTGAACGAATTCACTAAGGCTGCGTATTGTGCACTATGTGTGTAGTAAAATGTTTAATTATAATAAGGAAGAGTAAATTCGTTTAAGTCATTAAAAGTATGTTGTAAAGTATGTCTTATGTTAAAAAGTATTAATGTTTTACACTATTGTATTAGGGTTCACCTGTAAAAATAGTTGTATGTGTGTATAAATAAATAAATAAATAAATAATAATAGTAGCGGATCGACTTGCTGCTTTTAAACCTAAACGTAGAAAATCTACATTAAAACACGTAGTACCTATGCTAATAATATGTATTCAATGGGTACACGTATGCAAATAAACCGATTATCGACATTAAAAGTATAAAGTAAACATTCTACCGTGGTTATTGCGAAACTGTTATCACACCAGTTTGGATTACAACCATCTGCCGTTTGATTGATTATGTGATAACGGATTGATAACCAACAGTAAAATGAAAATAACCGAGCTTTGTACGTGGCTGTTTGGTCTTATAAAGTTGAGGCTGAAGAAAGAAAGAATTAAAATGAAAAAAAAGTAAAGAATGATTGAATTAAGATCTCTTATGGTCATTATTGGTAACAATTTTTAGATTAGTTTTTTACTCCTAATTGGAGTAGTATTTCATCTTTTAATGGCGTGATTGTTGTAGACACAATATCAACAACTTCAAAGCAACGTAATATATTGCCTTGGATATTTTATATTAGTTTATTAATAATGATTAATAAACTAATAAATAAATAATAAATACATTATTTGGTGACATTCGATAAAATAAAATACTGCATATCTAATTTAAAACATAATTTCGTAGAGATTGACACAAAATAAATTATTATAATTGAATATGAATTAAAGATAAATCAACTTCAGTGCAATTGAATTTTTTATATTACTAACAATGAAATTTATTTATTTAATTTCGATTCTGTTTTCAGTGTAGTTCATGGAGTCTAATGAACTACACAGTGTTAAAAAAACACACAAAATTTAAGAAAGTATAAAAAAACATTTTAACGTTACTATCACAAAATACATTTTCACTTCAATTCGTCACACAAGAAATTGACAAAGAACTTTACAATTTCTACGAGACAATAGATCAATTTCACCAAAATCTCCGTGAAACCGATACGATTGTCGATTACCGATTATCGATACGAGAACAAACTAAACCGTTTCTTAATAAATCGTTATGAATCTTGATATTATCGATTCTTAAAGTAAATGTGCCGATATTGTTATAGCAAACAGAATTGAACTCAATACGATTCAATTTAAAGCGTGATTTCACTTGACATACATTGGTGTATCTAGTACAATTTATACGCTGAAGTCGAAGTCGAACTTATTAAAAAATAAGTTATTAGAAAGAAGTATCTTTTAGGTCACAAAATAAAGAAATATTACATAACTAATAAAGTAGTAAAGTAAATTAGAACTTTCTATGACCGTTATCATAACATTAGAATAATTGTAACCACGACTGAATACTGCCTCCCAAAATACAGATACTAGCCTAGTTTGGGGAACAGTTTTCAATACGTTTAGAGCCTAATTGTAATTATAATAATAATAATAATAATAATAATAATATTCTACCACATTCACACAGCGCCATCTAGCCCCAAATTAAGCAATTATATTTGCTTGTGTTATGGGTACTAAACAACTGATATACTACATATATACTTTTTTTTTTTTTGTAAATACATACATATTATAGATAAATTACACCCAGACACAGAACAAACAATCATGCTCATCACACAAAGATTTGTCCTGGGTGGGAATCGAACCCACGACCTCCGGCTTAGCAGTCAGGGTCACTAACCACTAGACCAACAGGCCAGTCAATTAGTATAATTATGTACCTACCATCTCTGATATAACATTATCATTTGGTAACAATAAATATATTTTATTTATTTATTTTTTTAACTGATATCGGAACAGAGGCTTTAATGAGATGCCACATTCGTAGGTTTGATGGAGAAAACGCTACTTCTCGACATGGCGCACATTATTGTGATGGAGTTTACTTTTGAAATCCTAACTACTAGTAGGCAGTCTCTTTACACAGCATCTATGTGACTTTATATTTTCGTAATGCATTAAGAACAAGAACTATTTCAATTAATTAAAACATTGGGAATTAATAATCGGATGTCTGAAATTATAGATTTTCTTCACAGTTGTAAAAATATACAATATTCACCCAACATGGACACTTTAATCGAACAAAAGCCGAACAACAACAATGAAGTACATTCAAAGTGTTTATAATTCACAAACATGCACCAAAGGGATTCATTAAAACACGCGGCCTATGAAATTATCACGGTCACCTGCAGACCAGCCAGGGGGCGATCAACTCCTTTGATCAATTGGCTGGATGGCACATACTGATCGTAGTGATGGGGAACAGAATATTAAAACTACAAGGCTGTTAATAAAATTTGAAACAATGTTTAGTAAATTTCTAAAGCATGAAGCAAGTTTAAAGATTGCTTTTTAGAAATAAAAGCTAAGTAAATACAAGTTTTTGTATTGATTTCATAGATCTAATGTTGATACAAAATAATTGCTAGTTTTTAAAATAATATAAAGTCACTAAATGAAATATATTTAGTGATTATATGTGTTAACTAAAGAACTTCCATCTCAGAAAAATTACATAAATGGAACATGCGAATATCGTAACAGTCAGGCAGGCTGGGAGACGTCATATTTTGCAACATGTAACTTAAACAAATAACAGTACAGTTCATTGACAAACTAACAAGAGCCAGTTTGGTCCCGTACCGAAACCGCGGGTCGGGTCCCACCACTAGCCACATGCAGACCGCCGCGGGCGATTCGTCCTCAACCGCATCTTCGCTATCCGGGCCGGATTGACGCGTTGCGTTTTAATCAATTAACAAGCAGAAACGCGATTCACGAGCCATTGGACAGTGAAATAAGCCGGCCGGCCACCGCGGCGCCAATTCGGCTATCCGGTTTCAAATGCGGAGTTTTTTTCGATGTGTTTTTTGGACAGACGATAACTTCATAATCTCTGAGTTCTCTTTTTACTGATTTCGTTACGGTCAAACGGGCGCTTTGTTTTGAGATTAGGTTTTGGTTTTCGTAGTTCATCGTGAGCTGCAATTGTTTCTATACCATAAACAATTTACTATGATAACATACCACAGTGATTATGATATAATAATTATAGACGATTGCAAACCTTCTACATAATTAGGATTACATAAAGAGTTTTGGCCGAAAGGTGTAGTGTATCGACGTTTTCGTGGCAGGCTACACAACAGCACGCAGCGTAACATGACGCCGAAATAAGTCGTGTTAATTACTTATAAGTTTTATTGTATAATATGTATGTTAGTATGTAAGGTATTTATCTATGGGTCTATGCAACCTGAAAATAAATGTTTTATTATTATTATTAACTTATAGGAGTTAAAGAGCTAATTTTACAATGTTCTTTACAATATTTACTAAGCTTGTAAGGCTATTTTTGTTTTCATATTTAGTTGTTCCATTTATCAATAGATACGTAAATAAATTACAAAATATTTAAGTTATTATTAAGTCAATCGCTCGCGCGTGATTGTATGACTTGCCTACATTTTTAGGTTAGGTATTACGTTACATTGGAAAATTATTGCCTCATTAAAAGAACTCTTGGAATTTAATTGCTCATTTTCTGAAATATATCGCAAACGAAGTTGATGCATTTCGCAAACTATTTATTTCATTTGTGAGAAATCAATAATTAGTTCAATTTGTCTGTTCCTCTTTAATGTGAATCGTGATTTCAAAACATGTTGGTATCTTCACTACAATTGACGTCTGACATTTAAGTGATGAACTATTTTTATATTTCATAAAACCGTACAGTAAGCAAAACAAATTTGTTATTCAAGAGTAATTAAACATATCATTATCTACATTCCAAAAGTCAACTTTGACAGAAGCCGGTAGCTATAAGTCAAGAACGCATAAAAGTAAAGTATGACCTTCCTAATTAGAAAAACTCTGAAACACCATATTAGTAGACCTCTTAACCTTAATTATTACAATAAGAATACAAAGGAAATATCATGTTGATTAATCCAACCAGTATTATTCGTATTCGCTATTTTCATACGAAGTAAGGCGCATTATGAGCAATACCTTTATCTTCGTCTAATAAGGTGACTGCAGTGCTACAGACAAATATAGTATATCGATGGTTTTATCATTTCAAATTATGTCAGAAGATAATTTAATCGCTAAATAATCGATTGCCACAAATAAAGCTGCACTAATCAATCATAAATCGATCACATGGCTTGCGCAACAACGCAACGAGCGATGGCCCCGTTACAATTGTTTTTCCTTGTGTTATCGTTTAATATCTATCGTATCACTTCATTATTACATTTAGATGATGAATGATCGCAATAAATTATATATTTCCTTTTAAATCAACCTAAATACGGTTTTAAAATGTCTTCTTTATCATGATTAATTTGTATTGGTATGTTTTCAAATTTAATTGATTCACCTCGGATTGCGTGTGTCATGTTGTTTGTAACAAAATTTTCCATTCGGTTCATAGCGACTAAATATTATTGAGGTAATTCAGTGATTTATTATTTGATTTTGATGATTACGTTGTCATTAGAATTGTAATTACTAGATATATTGTTGAGACGCGGATCTTAGGACATTGATACCTATGATGTAATTTAAGGTATAAGTAATATCATATTGTTAAGTTTTAAATACTTAAAACTTGCAGTTGCTACTGCTCATCATAAATTTAAGAGTTAGACTGTTGGCGGTGGAACTGATGCAACTCCCGCCACTTCTCTCGGTCTGGAACCAACTTTTTTACCTCCCTATACGACATGACATGACCATCTATCTTCCCCTCAATGATGTTTTTAATAAAGCCATCATGTCGTAATATGTGGCCATCTTGTACTGCTACTAGAAAATATAAATCTATAATTTTTAATTCTCAATGACCTAACTAACTAATTCTTTCTCATTTGTCCACAGAAGAAGATAACAGTCCAGAAAGCGGAGTGAAGGAACGAAGTGAGAGGGGGGAGAGGCAGGAGGGCGGAGAGGGCGAAGCGTCTCGCTCGGTGTCCCCCGCGTCCCGCACCTCCCCCGCGCCTGATGAACGAGATGACATCGAACACAGTATACCAGCTACCTTAATACAAGATCCTAATGCTGAAAGGTGAGTTTCAGAAAGTATTAGAGATAATATTTTTTGTAGATGTCTGTAAACTAATGGTTACATACGATGATGGCACCTTACACACCGGATAGGTTTAGTTAGTACCGGTAAGAATTTTTGAATCCCTATAATAATACCTTATTACGTTTAACTTGAGTAGTTGGTTCGATATGAACAAAATCACGCATTGAGTGCCGATCGGCACTACAAATTGTTCAGATCAGTTGGTTGGAGTAAAAAGGGGGCATTTTTGTACCTGTATGTTAACTAATGGTTACATATATTATGATGATACCTTACACACCAGGTTAGGTTTAGTAGTAAAGATCTTCAGGTTAAATATGATGGTTCTGAGAAATGCAAAGTCTGGAGGTGTTTAAAACACATACTTAGAATCGTTTGACAAATTATTTGATATTTGATAGATTGAGATTTATGATTTCTTTAAATTATTTTCAAACAAAAATGGTATTTTTTTTTAAAGTCTACAGTTGACGTACTTACTTATTATCATTACTAGAAAATTCTAGGTCTCTAAGTGTTTGTTCTATTAGGGTCTATAACCGAACAAACTCATTCATTCATAACTCATACGCATTGTCAACATGGAGGTCCGGCCATCACTCCTCAGTGTCCACTTTAATGATCCCATTGTTTCCTCTGATCACTTGACAACGGCTGTTCTGAAACCACTACTTACCCAACAAACATAAAGTTTCGCTCGATATAATTCTTGTTACAAAGACCGAAAGTCGTAATTCGATTGATGATAGCAAAATAAAAGTTGGTATAGATATAGAAATGACAATTTTAAAATGCAGTGAAGATAAATCTTATTAGAAGTAAATAAGGTTTAATTTAGATTTTTTTAGTGGTAAATAAAAATAGGTAAGTTCCGGATATGAATGAATCCTTCAATGACAGTTATAGTGGGCCGAACAACTAAAAATGATCGAAAATTTTCGAAATGACGCTGCATCAATTTTCATTTCGAAATTCTTTTGAGTGTATTATTGATTATAGATGTTAAATGATTGATGTAATGATGGTTTTGCTGTGTGCTCAAAGTATAAAAACTATTAATATACGTGGATTATTAATATAACATGGGCTATATGGGTAGTGGTGGTAGAGAAAGACCATGGATAAGCTATATGAGCTAGAACAAGCAAAGTGCTGACGTCATGTCGTATAAAGAAGTGAAGGAGGTGGCTCTAAACCAAGAGAAGTGATGGGAATTGCATCAGTTCCACTTACAAGAGAGTACTTCTTAAATTTATGAGGATGAGAGATTAAATAAATATAATATAATAATGTTAAATGTATTTATTTAGGCCCTGTTTCACCCCTTGCTGATAAAGTGCGTAAAAATCTATTCTAAACTTAACTGACAGATAGTAATCAAAAATCAGTTCAGTCAGTACAAAGACAAAGACAAGACAAATAAACTCTTTAAAAATATTACAAAGATTTAACTAGAAGATGTTTTATGTGTTAGATATATATCAGACACTTAAGCAGCTAGTGAAACAAGGCCGTAATCTCTCATTAAGTCGAGTCCAGAAGTAACCTAAATTACGATATTTATAACTGCATTTAAAAATACAGTATCTTCATCAAAATTTACTCCATTATAAATTTCTAATCTTGCATTGTATGTGGTTTCCCTAATTCCTAATTGCATTCAAGTTTTGTTAACCTTAACGATTACAAATCAGACCTAACTATGAACAACCTTATCTAGTTTCTAATGGACACATCTAATGAAAATTGATGACTATTTATTAAAATAACCGATTGATGCTTCGATATTGGTTAATTAATCAAAGATATATGAGTGATCCATAAAGATATTATCTCAGACGGATATGTTATTGCTAGTTCTTGGTGCAAAAGAATGATTAATGTAAAGGATTAATTTGTTTTCTTCAAGGTATCGGAATAAAAAGAATATGGAGGGAAATCTAGATACCTTGTATTTATAGACGATGAGTTGTAAAGTACTAGTCAGAATGAGACTCGATAATAATTATAAAAAGTAAGCTTGAAAATTGGAGAGGCCTACATATTGTCCAGCAGTCAGGACACCTTTAGCTGTTAGGATGATGATGTTATATAAAAACAATAGTTACAATAACGTGAATAGTTCAATCACCATAGTCGCTTTAGGTAGATACGTCAAGAGGTAGATACAGAAGACAATGCTCCTTGTCACGGCACATATTGTGTGGAGGTTCCTTTCTCTGGAACTGTGTAACTTAGACTCGTAAGAGTCTTGTCTGTGGATCTCCATATATTTATATCTAAATCTAAACTAATATTATAAAAAGAACAGATTAAATTTCTTGTATTTTTGACTCAAGATCTACGTAACCGGTTTAAAAAACTCTTTTACCTTTAGAAAGCTACAAATAAGGTGGATAACATAGGCTATGTTTTATTATGTTTTACATATTTTTTGAGTAATTTTCAGAATTTCAATATTTTAAACGTCTTTGTAAATCTAAATGATACAATACGTCACTATTGCTATGATACATAGACGTTTGTTGTGAGACCTAATGAAACTTTTGATACCAAAGCAAAGCGAGGGCGGACGTCTAGTGAAGGTATAATAATATTAAATAAACTGAATACACTTTGTCACATTAGAACAATAATACAATATCGATTATTTAAATCATATAATAATGTATCGATATAGCATTGATTGAAAGTCGAAATGGTCCAGTGGATAAGGCACCCGCTTCGTAAACACGAGGTAGTGTGAATCCGGGCAAGTACCAATGTGATTTTTCAAATCATATGTACTTTCTAAGTTTATTTTAAACATTTCTGACTGACAATGAAGGAAAAAATCGTGAGGAAACCTGGATTTAAAAGTCTGAAAGTGCCAATCCACCTTGAGCAAGCGTGGTGATTAATGCTCATGCCTTCTCTATATGAGAAGAGGCCTTTGCCCTGCAGTGGGACAGTGAACAGGCTGGTATTATTATAGCATTGATTTATATTGTTATTAGAGTCGTTAATCAGCTGAAACGCGAAAATCGAATCGATATATGGACAGGTGCAATCAATTAATTACAATATTTAAATGTACTGACGTAATTGTTTGTTGATTATGAAGTAATTATAATTGCAAATTTAGGATTTGACATTGTTTTGTAACCACTCACTTGCACTCGCACTAATCAAAGTGAAAACTAGGCTTTATACTAAGTATTTAGAGGTTGGAGATATTTACCTATCTACTTCTATATCTGCTATCAATATAACAACAAAAATTAATCATTATATTAAATCAACACAGTGTATCATTAACATGTTAATTGTATTAAGATCTTTTATTTCAAATCTTTATCTTTCGTCCGGTCAGGTATAACCACTTCTATTTCCATCTTCAACTTACTGTCACTCAATTTTGTGTCTTAATTTTATATAGATAAGGAATCTTAAGGTTTAGGAAGTTGCATTTCTAAGTTGGTTATGTTCAAAGCCTGTTCAATCAATGTCAATTAGGTGCACTGAGGTGGCGTGATCAATCATTATGAGGTTCTAGTGCCCGCTCAGGATCTATTGTTTAGATTTTAGATCGAATGATTAGGTTTGTTTGTGCTGAAATTGTATAAAAACAAATAATACAAGAGACGCTTATAAATTCTGTAGAATTTTGTGGACTGCGAGATTTTGTTCAGGACATTTTCGGTCAAAATAAAGTAGTAACTTAATAATTTTCTTGACGGACTTTCTTTTCTTAACGCAAACGAAAATTGCACCTCTAAAAAACACCCTTACATGGAGTTGTATTTAATAAATTTAATAGCTAATGCTTCAGAAATTGTCATCAAATCTTGAATTGTTGTAGAATAATTTCTTTTAATCCCAAGTTTCTTACAGATGAAAAATTCAAAATTATGTCATTCGCTTTTACTTACTGCATCGAGGGTGTTGTTACATAAATAATAGGCTCGGAATAAATATTAGGCTAAACAAATATTATACCCAGGAGGAAATCGAATCTGCGAACCCTAACAGAGGAGGTGAATGCTACGCATTCAAATCGTCAATAAACGATTGCAGGTTCAGGCATCTGGTTTTCTTACAATATTGAAAATCAAAACAAATTTTGAAAATGATACTATCGTCATAGGGTATTATTTAGTTAATGATTTCTTTTGACAGTAACAAAGCAGTTTTCTTTAAAATGTTTCGTTGAAAGAGTTTGGATAACTAGGTCTGAATGTTGTACGCGATATCCTACAGTTTAATAACATTATTTTGTACAAGAAATTTGACATCAGATACAATTCTTTCTCATATATGATTAAAGAAATCAATTTTTACTTTTTAATTTTTCATTGATTTCGCCTATAAGACATCAAATTATTTGTGAATTTTTGAAAGTTATACGAAAACTGTAAGCAAAGTGAGTTCCCTACTATATTTTGGAGTCAATTACCGATGATAAGCTACAATAAATAGATACATTCAAAGGAATGTACTATGCTGCAACTGGTATTTTAAGTTGAGCAAATAATGTTGGGTAATCTTCTTAAACTTGTCTAATTAGAATATAGAAAATATTAGAACAAGAAAATTATTAAGTCTAGTACTAATATAATGTATAAGTACCTACTAATTGTTAAAACGCTTCAGTTCATTTTCTTAACAAAATATTATTCCGAAACTAAACTTCAACTTATTAAGACCATTTACTTACTTTTAATTTCTAAGCAGACGATGTCTGACCGTTTGAAAAATATTCAAATTATATATTTGGTTTTATTGAATTTAAGAATGATATCAATATCATTATAAGTATGTTGAGTATAGATGTTAGAAAATCAATATTATAAGTATACTGTTTTGACAGTAACTAGACATTTATAGGTACCAACTATATGAGTTAAAACAGTAGGGAAAATTAACCATGAAAATATACAATCAAATAACGGTATTAACAATCACAGAATAGGTCAAGGAACAAGGTAAACGAACACTTTCTGTATTTGGTTTGAAGCTGACATTTACAATAAATATTTTATTAGAGTACTACGTGAATATTATTTCCTGTACTACGTTCAGTTACTTTATAGCAGGCTCTATTTTATAATCAACATTAATTTTTCATGTGCTATTTAAATGTACTCAACAAAATATTCGCGCAAGGTCTCTAGCTTCAAACACACTGCAATTTTATTACAACGAAGACATCTGTGTCAGTTATAAAATTCGCTTTGTTACTGCAAAATTATTCAAACGATGTCAGGTGTCCCCCATACATCGACCCGCACTATGCAGACATCGACGCATAAAACTGCTGTCCTAATTCCTACACATCAAACCGGCCACAGTCTAAAATATAAACTTCTAACATTTTTATCATCTGTCGCTACAAGTAAAAAAATAGCTTAGTATTCTTTTGTTTATGTCACAACCCACTAGTTTTATTTTTGTTCGACGGGTAAAAGGGACAGCGACAGTTGTCACATAAATACATGTGATTGATTGACCCGCAGCCAACTAATGCTCATAGGAAGCAATATACAGCTGTGCGATTCTCTGTATTAAAACTTTTAAGTTGTGGAGCTTCGAACAGTTTTCTGTCAAATCACTGTAACAGTTGTTCCGATCGGGATCGCTGATAACATTTAGTTTCAGATGGTTCGGTGATAATAAAAAACAGTATTATGGGTTCTAAGCTCCGTAGTACATTAGTTTCCGGGGATTAACAGAACAAACTTTCTGTACTCAGTTAATTTATTTATTTGGATGTCGTGTCGTGTCATTCTTGATTCCTCGTCTGACATTTATATTGTCGTTCGGAAGTGTCCTAACGTTTCCTCACGTAAAAATAAAATAAACATGAGAAAATATTTTCCCTTTGTCAAAGCAGGAAATCTGTTCGTGATACGCGTAAATCCGTCCGCGTCCCCTGTCTGTCCGTGAGTCGTTAAAAGGACTCGTCTCGGCGTTTTGTTAACGCGCCATTTCCTTGTCAACGCCGTCAACCCTGTCCGGGTAATCTTCTGTAAGCCTCGAGACTTCTATCTATTTCGTAGTGTCGGTGTACGTTGCTATACTGTACACTATAAACATAAATGGCATTCCATAAACAAACTCATTAAAAAGTTATTGCGCCTATTGGTCATCAAGGATGCTTTGTACATTTTTCATTGGTGTTACGACTGTGACTCAGCTATGCAGAGTAGCTCCGCTGTGTCAGTCGGCTGTCATCGGAACGATCGCCCGTCACTGCACGTCCACCTCGCGCATCGCACGCACGCTTGCATTACGCAGCGCCACCCCCCGAAATAGAATACCAATAGCCGTCTCTGTCTTTCGCGTATTACGCCTCGTTATGGCGGCACCTGTCTCGCTCTAGCGAGGGGCGTGCGGGGCGGGGGCGCTGCAGGCGGGTCGTAAATCACGCGGCGTCTCATTCCACGCGGGACCGCCGCCGCCGCCGCAGGCACCGCGCACTTCCCTCCCGACCGCCGGCATCGCGGCGCGTCTTTCGCGACGTGTTTACATTTTCAACTATTTTTGGGAAGTCACAATTGTTGTATTGAAACAAAGTGTTATATCAATAATAGTGGTGTATTGATGGATCCGCGAGTTTTTCGACATTACCAGTTTGGAGTACTTTGAAAAAATTTCGTCTAAAATGATTGTCGAGCCCGACCACGTGAGGTAGGTTTTCTATTTGTTCAAGTGTTATAAATGGTTTTGTTTAATTCATCATCATCACTCATCATGTTTCCTATTGTTTTATTCTACATGCTATCGAGTTTACATTAAATTATCTTTGTAATTTTTTTATGTTAATAATAATAATTCAAATTGCACTTATTGTAAGTATTGAACTTTGTCAAAAAATATTAATTTCTATTATTCAAATTCATGTTTTGGTATTGTATAGATGTAATATTTTGCATTTGTTTACTTCGATGACATATTAGTTTCTTTAATTCATATTCATAATATGTCTATACGATCTAAAATAATCTCGCACCGAAATATAATCGGTACGTAAACAAAAATCAACAGGAAAGTTGTTTTTTAAGAGTTTGACATGATTAGGTATGTAAAAAATATTCAAGAGTTCTTAAACCTAGATCTTAATCGTGATTTATTGAATTTATTATTTTACCGAATATCTTCTGGGCCTAATATGGCAAGTAGGTTTATCTATGTAGATGTCGATCCTCTTGCTTAGAAAGAATTCTTTAGAACATCGATACTCTTTCGCTTTTCTAATATGTGGAACCTGTTTTTCTATATTTTATTGTCTCATAAATAATCGATAAGCGTTGTCATCAACCATTGTGTGTGCCATGTTTATTATATCAGATATTACCATGATTCTTTGAATAATTGTTTTACAATGTTATTGATTTAATATTTTAATCTATGCGATATGCTATAAATGTTGATCATTGTTAAATTTTATCGCTGTCGTTAATATGACTTTTTTGATATCCAATTGATTATTCATGTCGCTGTGAAGACTTGACCTATTTGTACCCAATTTACCTTAGATTTATATTAATGTCGTATGTCATCGAGACGTTTTTCCTTTTGTAACAGATTCATAAAAAGTAATGTCAACGTCAACCCAGATTAGAACAGCTTTTGGTCGATTTTGTAATTAAAATTTTAATAAAAACAAAACCGCATCCTCACAAGGACACCTGAACAACGAGCTATAAAGTTTTTTAGCTCTATATGAGAAGATATAAACCCATTAGTGTGTCTATTTGCTATTCACGATCGGGCTATTAATTTATTAAAAATGACCATAAAAAAAACTTGCATTCGTTTTGTTTACCGTCGATATTCAAATGTCGATAACCGGTTTAAGATAACGATTGGCCTGAGACAGAGGCAGTAAATTTTGTTAAGTAAATTATGTCGATCGATCTAATGTTGTCACGTTTTTGTCCCCAGGGAGAGCCCAAGATGTCTGTCGCGGGAGTCGTCGGGCGCGCCACGCTGTCCCTCCAATGACTCGGTGTACTCGAGTCGCAGCGGGGCGGGCCTCCCCCTCCCCGCAGCACTGACGGCTGCATTGCCAGCTGCGTTACTGCCTCCGCACTCGGCTGCCGTCGCTGCCTACCTTGGTGCTGCAGCTGCGGCCGCTGCACAACAGAGACTTCTTATGTCCTGTCACGAAGACATGACTGATTCCGAACGCGCCGACGCAGTACTTGACTTTAGCACAAAACGCAGTGACTCGCCTTTGGATGACGATGAACCTGATGATGCGGTCAATCTTAGTAAGAATGAGAACGGGCCGCTTGACCTATCTGTTGGGACGAGAAAACGTGGCCCAGAAGATTCGCCATCGCCCGTACCGTCCAGAAAAAGCTCGAGGACTGCGGAGTTCAAGCCGTCTCCGTCTCCTTGGTCAACACCCGTAGCACCACATCTTCCATACTTCGCAGCGGCTGTCGCAGCTGCTAGCTTGTCCCCTAAAGGAGGCGTACCAGCTGACTGGAATGGTAAACTTAAGCATGGTGGGCCTACCCCAAGTGATGCTACAAAAGCATTAGAAAAGATGAGCGAATTGAGCAGACTAGGCGGTGAAGAACTGTTTCGTTCAGTACAAAGCGCTGCTTTGGGTGCTGGATTAGCATCTAATGCTGCCGCAAGACATTCGGCTTGGCAATCACACTGGCTTAACAAGGGTGCTGACCAAACTAAAGATGTTCTGAAATGTGTATGGTGTAAGAAAAGCTTCAACTCTTTGGCAGACTTGACTGTGCACATGAAAGAAGCTAAACACTGCGGTGTGAATGTACCTGTACCACCATCTGCCGGTAATCCTATACCGCCATCCTTGCAACCACCTTCTAGTTCACCATCTACTCCATCGCACAACTCATCTTCTTCGAGCGGGTCATCTAAACCGAGTCAGAATGATCTAAACATGCTCATCAAAGAAAACATGCCAATACCTAGAAAATTGGTCCGTGGGCAAGATGTATGGCTAGGTAAAGGCGCGGAGCAGACCCGACAAATTTTGAAATGCATGTGGTGCGCTGAGAGCTTCCGCTCACTGGCTGAAATGACCAGTCACATGCAACGAACTCAGCATTATACTAATATAATATCACAAGAACAAATTATATCTTGGAAATCGTCGGATGACGGTAGTAAGGGATCAAACTCTAACGCACCTGGTGGCGCTAATAACGCAGTGCCACCTACCACCGGCACAAGTAGTCACGTTAGCGCTGTGTTAACTTGTAAAGTTTGCGACCAAGCATTTAGTTCGCTAAAGGAATTGAGTAATCATATGGTTAAGAATTCTCACTACAAAGAGCACATTATGCGCTCTATCACTGAAAGTGGTGGTAGAAGGCGTCAAACGCGTGAAAAGCGGAAGAAGTCTTTGCCAGTTAGAAAACTCCTTGAATTGGAGAGAGCACAGCATGAGTTCAAAAATGGAGAGGGCAATGGAGTGCCAATGGGCAAACCAATTAGAGATTTCGGCGCTGGAAGCCGAATCACTTGCGAAAAATGCGGTGATAAAATTGAGACTGCAGTATTTGTCGAGCACATACGACAATGTATAGGCGCACCTATGTCCAATAGCCAAAGGAACTTTTTGAAAAGCGCTCTGTTATCTAACAACATTATCCCGCCAGATGTGCCCGGCCACGTCACTCCTACCGGTCGGGATGGACGCAAGAGCATAAATGAAGAGCTGCCATCCCCTGGCTCCGGTCATCACCGCTCTCCATCCTCCATGAACGATTCCTCCCCGAGTTCTAAAGACCCCAATGCGAGCAATGACAAGAGCTCGTCGCCTTCGGTTCTCAACGCCATAGAACAATTAATAGAGAAGAGTTTTGATACTCGATCGCGGCACACTGTGCCTGGAATGCCGGGTGGCGCTTCCCATGCGCCTATTGGTTCTAGTATCCTAAAGAGATTAGGAATAGATGAGAGTGTAGACTATACAAAGCCACTGGTAGATCCTCAAACAATGAACATGTTGAGAAATTACCATCATCAGCAAGGATACGGGCGTCGCGAGCGCAGCGGCAGCGAATCTAGTTCGATGTCCGAGCGGGGTGGTAGTAGAGTGGAATCTTTGACCCCCGATAGGAAGCTAGACACTTATCACATGACTCCGCGCACCACTCCCGATACTCGTGGCTCACAGACTCCCGCTTCTGAGGATCGCCCTGCTGAAGTTCGGATAAAGAGAGAGGTTGAGGAGGAAGAACGTGAAAACGGAGTTGACTTAAGCAGTCAACCAGTGCGGGTGAAGACTGAAGTAGATGAAGAGGAAGAGCCGGCACGGCCGAGCAGCACTGCTGATGAAGATGTCAAGCCAGTCGTGGCCAAACGTGAGAGTGAGGGCCCTAGCCCAGCCGCTAGTCCACGCAGCCCTGCTAGCGATCGTTCCGGCAATACTCCAGGCACTGAAAGAAAACCCGCTTCCAGCTTAGGTGCACTGTCCTCCATGTTCGATAACCTAGCTGGCGGTGGCTCGTCCAGCGAACCTAGCTCTTCACGTCGCGGTGGCAGCCATCCTTTAGCTGCTTTGCAAAAGCTGTGCGACAAGACAGAGACAAATCCATCCCGCGCGCCGGCTCCAGCTCCATCTCCAGCCGGCCCGCCGAGCATCCTCACATTTAGTTGGGCGTGCAACGACGCTGTCGTGACGGACTCCATAATGAAGTGCGCTCTGTGTGATACGCCATTCATATCGAAGGGCGCTTATCGGCACCACTTGTCAAAGATGCACTTCGTGAAGGACGGCGCGCTCCCGGAGCCAGTGCCATTGAAAGCCCCGGGCGGCGCTGCGTCCCCCGGCGCTCACAAGAGTAGCTCCACGGCTGCCTCGCCGCAGGACCCGCGCAGTCCCTCCCAGTCGTTCGACGAGAGCCCTCACTCCAAGTTCCTCAAGTACACGGAACTGGCGAAGCAGCTCTCCAGTAAGTACGTGTAGGCTGGAGCACCGGCCGGCAGTTGTGATGATACCATATCTTGCTACGTTAAACCTTGCTAGGGTTAGGTCGCAGCGGCGACGCTAAGTATTTCGAAACTCTTTGCCAATTTAATTATTTAGGTAATTATTGTTAGATTTCACCGCATAGATCGGTTAGTGTAATAAATTAATAGCGACTTAAGTATACGCCAAACGTCTTACGTTCGTTTTAGATATTAAGAGAATATTTTCAAAATATTGCCTTTAGGTGATCGGTTGTTGTATGGGCCGCCCCGCGCGAGGGCGCCCGTGGCTTATCTTCCACATTACGTTATAATTCCATTTCGATAAATGTAAATATAAGTCACGTTAAGTCATAAAATACGATTCGATCTCTTTTGTAAATGTATATTTTTTGCTAATTAATTCTTTGGTAAAAGATAAATCGTGGACATTGATTTGGTTAATTGCAATCGCCTCTCGCATGTGATTCGATCGTCTTTCGCATTAGTCGCGTAGTGGGCGTTGACTTTCAGTATTTTAACAGAAATTTCGTTGCAATATAATTTTTTTTCGTGTTACTTAATTTTTATGTAAATCAGAGTTAGGGTTATCGTGGTTAGTTTATGTATATTTTGAAGATTTTCTTGTTTTTTTTTTTTTTGGAATTTAAGAGATCCGTCGATGCGTATAATCTCGGAGATCCAATCTCATTCGTTTCTGTTCGTATTGTACATACAATTCGACATAGAATGCAATATAACAATCTCCTTAGTGTAAATTTCGCTATAGGTATGCTCTCAACGCGAGGATGCTATTTATTATTTAGTGTTAAGTACATAATATTAGGTAAACTACATCTGTGAACACTTGTATACCAATATACCAGCGCATTAATCGGTTGTACATTCAACCTATATATAAAAAAGTGATACATATACATTTTTTTCGTTAAAAGGGATGAACAATCGTATACGTTTAGAGCATAAAGATATACCGAGATATATCTTCCAATTTGTAACGACAGATATACGAATATGTATATACGGCAATCAAGAGTGAATAACCTCTTTTATATTTAATAAAAAAAATTGTAATGTAAGGTTCAGACGACGTCAACAAAATGTTTTGAATGTAAACTGGATATTCGTAACGTTTAAAATTAAACAACGATTATACGATTACTGAGCGTATACGACATTTCGGATCGAATATACTTACTTACATTTAAGAAAAATATTTTTGATTTTACTTTTTGATTCCTTAATTTAATTGTTTTTAAATGTAGTTACGAATATTCAGTGTAATAGTAAAAAAATACGAAACTTTTCGGCATCGTAAGAAAAACTATCATTTTAACGATAATAATGAAAACATACGACAAATATTATGTATACGCTAGCTCTGATGAGAGATTTTTGCTCATTCTTAAGGAAAAAAGTAAAAAAATGGTGTTGAAATAATATTGATTTTACCAAATTTAATAATCTTATTTAATATTTTATGTTGTATTTCAAAATGCAATTAAAAGCTCAAAGAAATATATATGTTACATACTTTAAATGTTTATTTTATTTATTCGACTCCCCAAAATACAAAGCACAGATACACCAAAAGAAAAAAATCAAAAGAAAGGGTCACAATAATGAATTAATTTAATATAGGAAAACAAGCCCTAAGTGGTTTTTTTACTATAATAATAATTCGGTATTGGTGAAAAATAAACAAATTATTTATTTTACAATAATATTTTAATAAAATATTATATTTAATAAATAAAATAAATAATATTTTATAAAATATTATTGTTATATAAGTAGTGGGTGTAAGTTATATCAATAGTACCGGTGGGTAAATTGATAAATTTACACGAAAAAGTTTTATTATTACATTTATCTACCCTGATAACTATGTATTTTATCACTGTTCATTGTGTAACATAAGTTTTGAGGTCTAAATTTAGACAAGTTTGAGCTGTTTTCTCTGCAGCTTGCGGCGTTCTTTCTTAGCAGGCTAATAATTTGGTTTAACAGTAGATAACCAAACCCACCCTTAAGTTTTTTTTAGGTGTTATAAACAGACAACTACCTCACTAGACAAAGGCCTGTATCGCGGGGAACCTTAACAAACATATATTTAACAGATATAAAGTACACCCAGACTCGGAACAAATATTTATGGATCACACAAAGTTTTGTCCCGCGTGGGGATCGAACCCACAACCTCGTGCACAGCAGTCGCTTGCGATCTCGCTGCACCACGGAGGCAGTTAAAGTTCCTTGAAATCTCGAACATTATCTGATATAAGTATAGCAATGTATATAACTGCGAAATCTGGCTGAAAACTGGCTTCAACAAGCCATGAAAATTTCAAGCCAAAATTGCCGTATGACTATATTATGCAATATTTATTCTATATTGGCTATTCTTCTATTGGTACAATATAATAATTATTAACAGGGCCTTGGTATTACACCTGGAATACTATAGAATACTACAACTGTGCAGTTCGACGTATTATCGTCACGAGACTGACTCAGCGCCTTTCGAAATTTAAAGATTAAGTTTAAAACACAAATGTACGTAAGTATACAATGCAAAAACTCATTAAATAGTACAAGTCTATAAAAATAGAACTACTAACATATCATCCTGTAAGTGTGACTGGTTGGGAAATTACTAATAAAAAGTTCCCATGGAATAACACTGTGACTGGTTGGGTTTTTATTAAAAATTTTCCAACCAGTCACAGTGTGACAGATGAGAGTGTGACTGGTTGGGAACAAATGCAAATTTTGATCTCGTTTGTCGATTCAACATGCACACAGTCTTTTCAACTTTGATTTTACTTATTAACTAACCCCACAATATTTGCTAACATAGAATGCAAACAAAGTTCTTGTGGCATCTCCATTATATTTGTAACATACCAATGCCTGAAGGGGGATCAATTAGTCATAATTTTGTTTTGTAATTGATGTGGCATGCGACTGACATGGCCGAACTGTCGTATACGGTCAAATAAACACAGATAATGGAAACACATGATTCATGAGAATATTTCATTGGATAAATAACATCTCGCTTTTTTTGAGGATAGGCAGATGTATACAACATCTCATCAAGTTATATTAGGCTCAATGTTGCAGAGAGCAAGCCTGTTGTTATTTACCGGCCATAATAATTTAGAAGCCAGGCAAGTACTAAGATTTTTTAACAGAAATCTCATACTCATTACCTGACTTTAGATCCGGCCCGAGGAGACTTCTGTATTGGCAGTCTGTACACATCATCATCATATGAGTCAAAAGACGTCCACTGCTGGACATAGGCCTCCTCCAACTTTCGCTACCTTGGCCGGTCGTTCGCCGCCCTCATCCATTGGTTGCCCTCCACCCTTGTAAGGTCGTCGGTCCACCTTGTGAGGGTTCTGCCCACGCTGCGTCTTCTGGTTTGTGGTCGCCACTCCAGAACCTTTCTGCCCCAACAACCGTCAGTTCTGCGAGCTAAGTCAGTTGCCTTGGTTCGCCTGCGTATTTCTTCCTTAAACAATACATCTTAATCACAGAAACAGACAGGAGGCACGAAACATTAGTTACTATAGATATATTTCAGCCCAAAGGCATTCACTGCTGGAAAAGAGCCTTATTCAAAGTTACAGTAGTAACACTAGTTTTTACCATATTTCAGTATCAACAGTATTGTTAGTAAGTTCTAAGCGTCGCTGTGCTGTATTGAATCATTTTAATCATTGTCTTCACATGTGTATTTTGATTTTCAGATTCCATTAGTTAAGACCTTTAAGTGAATTATGAGTGCCTCTGTGGTTTGGTGGTACTGTGTAGGGACTGCTACGTAGAGGTCACAGATTCGATTCCCGCTCAGTGCAAATATTTGTGTGCATGAACTATTTGCATTGGTCTGAGTGTTTCTATGCTGTAATACATAATAATATAAGCTTCCTTTGGGTTTAGATAGCGTTGTTTGTAGTTGAGATATTATTATTAGACTTTGTCCCACTGACACAGGTAGGACGACTTGTTGGAGCAAAGTCGAAGAATTCCTCTAGATCTTACTCCTAGAACAATACTTTGCTAATGGTCGGTGGAGTCATATTGCTGACCTTAACGATCTACAAGAATAATACGACCCTACTCTCTATGAATCTACAAACATTTCAGCGATCTAAGTATATTGGCATTTCAAAATTGATGCAATAAAATCATCAAATAATTTTAATTAATTAGATTTAAATTTATTATCAATTGCATTTAGCTTTTAATATACAAATGTCAATAAATATCATAGTCGCTAAAAAGTATTTTTAAATAAGCTTGCCACTACACTGGTCACTAAAAGTGCATTTTTCTAGTAAAAAAAGTTGTGACACCTGATATTTAAAGCAAATTTAGAGATTGCTATTTTAAAATAAACTTGTGCATGTAGAATATTTAGTGTATATAAGAATTATAAATATACAATGGCAAATGAAAGTGTACGGAGGTTCTAAGGTTGGTCGTAGGGTCGAAGATTTTTATGTCATTTTCATATAGTAAATGCATATACCTGGTATTATAATTATAATGCCGATCTATTTAGATCATTAACGTCGATCATAACTTGCAATGGGCCAAGTACGCTACCTTGCGGCATCCCTTAAGTGACAGAAGTTTGTTTGATGCGTATACTTCTCTACTAAGCATGGTCACTCTTGGAGACACTTGATATAATTTTTTTTTTTAGTTAATGAATAAAAAGCATTGCATTCAGCTATGCTACCGCCGACGTATAATATGAGATAAGCTCAGGAATATGGCAATCCGTATATGAAAAATAATTTCTAATTCTCAAAAATATTTCTGCTGGTACAGGACTAGGAGGCCCTTTTAATTCAAATTCAAATATATGTTTATTCAAATAGGTTAATTAAATTAACACTTATGAACGTCAAAGCTTACAAAATGTCAGCAAATTAACCTACAGCCAGTTCGCTGACGAAGTAGAGCTATGAGAAGAACTGGCAAGAAACTCAGGCCACTCTTTTTAATCGCCAGGTTATTAAAATTTTTGTAAGTTACAGTTTCAAGTAGCATACAAAGTGACGCAGGCAATACACTTAACTCTATAGATACTTAATTACTTACTTACTACTTAATTGGTGCAGGTTCGTGTAATTAATGTTCCTGGTACTTTAAGAGCCTACCTGTAAGTCTCTGTCGGTATAAGAAATGTTGCATTTGTCGTCAAAAAGTTATTATCATTTTTGATCTCAATTGAAATTGAGGCCTAAGGGCTCTTTTAATTTAGGCGTTTGATGTCGGATTGCTGCGGTGCGTTAGCAGTGCGGTTGTCGTACTGCACACGGTCGATCGATTTTTCCATACTATTTATGCACTAAGTGTGCAGGATGGCACACGCACGACAGCAGGACGGAGAACGTCCTTAGTATTGCAGTTATATTCAGTACCACTGCACCTCCAAGGCACTTCCATGAAAATTAAACATTATTATTAAGCGATTTTGGTCCTTACTCTTATTCGCAAATTAGACAAAGTCAAAGCATTTATTTCATTTTGATCATAAAGTATGATGCTTATGAAAAGTCAACATTACGTTTTGTCAGCAAATTTACCTCAGCCAGTTCGCTGACGAGGTAGAGCTGTGAAAAGAACTGGCAAGAAACTCACGCTACTCTTTTCAATCGCCAGATAATTACAGTTATTTGAATGAGTTACAATTTAAACACTCAACGCAACCAAAGAACCATATAAAGTAATTATTACAAATTAACCAATTAATATAATACTAAGATTAAAGAACGAAAAGAGAGGATTTCAATTATTTAGTTTCATCTAGTATGGTAATTTGACTACGTGTTTTAATTAAGCTGCTAAATGCACCTCCTGGTCACATTGTCACGACAAGGTAATACTGGATTGAATATTAAATGTATGCCATGCCAAGATTGACCAGTCATCCCAAGTAGCACCCGTTCACGAGCATGACGCACGGGCCAGCCATCATCACCATCATCAAAGTATATTATCTTGAATGAGGTAAACGACACTCACGTCGAAATCAGTTTAGGAACCTTAAGTGTAGATGGGGAGAACACATGGCTAGACATAGTGACAGCAAGTGGAGTAACGCCCTGAACAAATGGTTGCCGAGGACCGGTAAAAGAAGTCGTGGCCGAAGATAGTGAGGTGGGTCGACGACATTCGCCAAGTTGCGGGTAACTCCTGGCTTGGCACAGCATTCACTTAGGGCTACACCCAGCAGTGGGTACCTAAAGGCTGTAGATGATGATCGATGATATTCACATTATCAGCCTGAATACCTTCACTGCCTATCCCAAGAGGCGTAGTTTGCCAGAGTCACCACTGATTTTCACGCATATTGGTAGTCGTAGTAAGATGATATCAGGTACACAGGTAGTAATTCTGCCCATTCATATTCCTTTATATACCTTTTACGGCATCCACGGGAAGAAACGTGGTAGTCAATATTCTCAGTAAATACAACAATTCACAAAACTTAACAAATAACTAAACTCTCAAATATTTTCTGTACAAACATGCAACAAAGCCTCAAAAAAAATTGCAAACCATCAATTAACCAGTCATAAATACGTCGACCACCAGCACTAAATCTGTCGGCCACCGAAATCACTCAACAAGACGTCTTAACTCTACGAAACCTCGTCTTTATCACAATAATGACGTCATTCATCGTCGTTTACGCACCTCCCGCACTATGACCTTAAACACCAAAAATTTTCCCTCACTTCAACATACATTGATGACTGTGAATAGAGTACGGGCTTCTGCAAAGTTAAGTGGTAAGCAATGGATAGCTGACTATTATAAATGGTGGAGGTCGAATGGCAACAGACGGCCCGTCAGTCAAACCCTTGAAGGCGAGTGTTCGTCGCTACAGGTAAGGGAAATATACGGGAGCGTGTTCTGAACGTTTTCTTGGAGTAGGAAATGGATTAAGGATCAAGAAAGGCTTAGACACTAAGTAATTACAGGTATTGTAGCTTTAGCGTATAAAAGTTGTTAGATAAGTACATATTTTTTTATTTGCTGTATTATTTTAATACATTTTTTTAATGTCGGATATTTTTTGTGAATTCATAAGAGATGAAGCTATGTGTGTTAAAATTCAAATTATTTTAGACCTAGTTCGAAACAGATCTTTACCCTACGACATCAAAAGGTAATAGAGATCGCAGTTCTTTATCTTAGCTTCTAATTATCATAGCACAATTATTTGTTTTCAAAAGGTAATATTTAGTTATTAAATGAGCGGCTTAATGGCACATACCTGTCCGTGTTTCGCCGCTGGCCCCGGCGACCCAACCCCAAACAAGACGACGTACCCCGGCCCCCCAGACCGCTGTCTGTCATTGTGCGTCTAATAATGGCGACTAATTAAAATGACATTTTGTTTTATATCATCAAATTAATGAATACAACGCGGGTGGGGCGGGTCCCCCCGACCAGCCATCGGGGGCCCATTGCCCACAATTTATGGGGCTCCACAGTCGCGAGATGGATAGCATGATTTATGCGCTGTTTATCATCTTTTTATGGCAACGAATGAAATAATACCATGTTTATTTTTTCTCTGTTTTAATTATAGTTGTTTCTGGACTGTAAATTTACTTATTTATGGTACCAGTGACGGGAATAATAGTTGTCGAATGGATATTAAATTATTTTTCTTGTTAATAAAGGCCGGCTTTAGGGTCTTTCGTAAAAAAAGGTTCAGTAATAAAATCGTTACATAGTGTTCCAGTTATGATGTTTTCTATAATTAATACTGATTGAACATTTGTGGGCTAGATCTTTGGACGTACAAATCATTTGGAACGGTTGTGAAGTAGTTGATGTTATTTGGAATTCTTTTGTTTCATAATAGAATAGCTAATTTAGTTTTTATTTTTTTTATGGAAAATATGTCTGTTGAGCCATATGTTGTTAGTAGGCGTTTCAATCACCACTCGTGATGGTATAACAATAGAATGTATTGTGCATTATGTGCTCGAATTATAGCTGCAAAATTGTGCAAATATGTACAATTGCTGCACAAAACCAATAATGATGTTGTACATATTGGCAGGAGTAGCTTTTTTAAGTCAAATCGATTCGCACTCATTGTGCAAGAAAGTGTTGTATAATATCTTAAAAAAATGTTTCAAATGAAAAGAGTGTCGAAACTTTCAGTGAAATTTTAATTTATAGCTATACAATAATTAAAAAGAATTTGTGTAGTGAACTAGTAACCTCTGCTTTAGGCAATAATTGTGTTCTTACTACTTTAATGATAAATAATTCAACAATTTAATTAAAGCTTTGTTTTAAACTTATTTTATATTTCGTCTAGATATTAGCTGTATTTACGTGGATCTAAATGGATAAGTGAATGCCAGAAGCACAATACCACTATCCACAAGCATAATATTTCACACTAATTTATGAAAACAGCAAGACTCCACTAGACTAACACCCATTCACCCCCAATAACTCAAATTTCGACCATTCCACTCCAATTACGAGCCAAAAACATTTTCCAACCTCTTGAGTGATGGCCGGCCATGATGGTGAAGTAAATAGCGAGATTTGGATCGTACAATAAATGATTTAGTCCAGGTCGCTCGTAATAAGTAGATTGATGTAGCCGACCCCCGCGCCATTTGTCTCGGCGACGGTAGGGTTAAGTTGCGTGAACAAAAACAGACGATTTTTTTTCTTTATTTGGTTTTAGTTTTGCGTTTAAGTGTTATGTAGTGTAAAATAGTGTGATATGATGACACTTTTATTATATAACTAGCGTTTTTTAGTTTTACAATTGTTTTTAAAATTATTGGAGGATTACTTACTCGAATATATTTCGCATAAATATAATGTATTTTCTAGTAATATTTCTTAATTTAGCTTTAATGCAAGAACCACTTTATGAAATGGTTCCAGTAAAAATTAAATACCTACTTACTTCTTGTTTTTGATTTTTGTGCCTAAATTAAGTAGTTATCGAGATTTGTGTTTCAGAGAGTAATTTTTTATATCTTTATTTCAAATTATTTACTTTTGATAAATAGATAATAAAAACATTTTACATACAATTACAAAAAATAGATAGCAAATTAATAAAATAGAGCGCTAGTAAAGAGTTCCATATCCATATAATATCTTTGTTATTTTTAATGTATCTACTTGCATAGAATACGCTTAGGTCAACGATGGGACACTTCTCGCGACTAGGTACCTATAGTTAGATATTTCATGTAGTTCAGGTTTAAATATAATATATTCTGTTGCCTACACTATTGCAAATGAATTAAAAAAGGTAGCACGTTTTTTAATTCATTTGTTACTGTCGTTACTTTCACTTAGATTTTTAAACACTTGTAATATCAATTGCTTGTCCAAATGCTAAACACTGTTTAAAAAGGGAGCAAAAAATATGAATAAAAAACTAAAATAAAATTATTACACATAATAATATTAAATGTGTTTAAATTAATAACCGCACAGTGTGCTAATGTGTGTTTGTTTGGACAAAATTATAACAGTTTAAGTGTTTAAAATTAATGAAGGCACAATGTTTAGCTTTGCTATTGTAACGTATTATTTTTCACGTGAAATAATTATATTTTGTATGTGAAGCTTGTTTAGTTTTGGATGATTATCTTAATTGATTTGTTGGCTAGATTCGTCTGGACATTGAACGGTGGTTCGTGTTTTGAATAATGTTGTTGTTTTCTTAGCAATTAATATACCTAGTTACTTTGTAGACAGTGATTTGTTCGTATCGTATGTGTGTATTATTGTTTAGTACTACTATTCATATTATTGTAAAATGTGCAAGTAAACATATACAAAAACCATAAGTAACATGAAATATTTGTATAACACTATAAACGATATTGTAGAACGTGATGATAAAATTTTACAGGGGTGTGCCATAATAAAACACAATAGAAATCTGTATAATTCAAAAAATACCAACCGCATATTAGTAATTTATTTTCTTTATTTTTTACTTAATCTCATAAATACTACCAATACTATTAAATTTTTAATTTATTTGTGAATACTTGTAATAAATCTAAGGATGGTAACTGTTTTACTAACACAGGAACTACACACACAGTCGAGTAAACTTCGCTAAATAAGCTGACTCATCCCTCACGACCTTGAGCTTTGAAGAGCGGTCAGCATTTCGATGAATGAAAAAAAGGAGCGGCAATATTTAAATATATTAGGGGTTTTAGTTTGTTATTACATGACGTTATTAATAGTGATATATTTTGTACAGATTTTAATAGTTTACTATTCAATATTTAAAGCTATAATGTGTAAATCAATTGTATTTCACAATATATTTTTTCACCGTCTCAAAAGTACCTAAAACGGACAATGCTTGAATTAAATTAAATATTTCTTAACTTAGTTGTCTAAGAAATTCTAATCAATATAATAAATAGATTCATAAAACTGAAATAAGTACAAAATTTTATATACAGTGATATATGATAATAAATAACTCTTTTTGCGTATGATAACCATGTTCTTGAGGAAGGTTATAGGCCATGTAACATCACGCTACTGGTGACAGAAGCAGAGCAGTAAGCAAAAACGCGGGTGAAATTATATAATTTTATAAATAGAAAGGTCACTCACTCATCTCGAAATCTCAGAAACTACAAGTGCTAGAAGTCTTAAATTTTGCATGGGCGTTCTTTTTTGGACATAGGTGCACACTAAGATGGGATATTGCGAAACTCTTCCCCTAAGAGGTTCAAAACGGGCGGCAAAGTTTGTATAAAACTTCTATAGTTTTTATAGCAGAATTTTTAAATTACTAGAAAACACTCATTATTTAATATTTAACTAGTTAATATTTTTTTAAACAACTCTTACAAAGGAGTGAAATAGGGGGTGTAAGTTTGCATGGAAAATCTTTTATTTTTAAAGCTAAAGCTTTTGACTAAAAGTCAAATTTTTAATATTTGAAAACTACCCTTATTAAGTGGGAAATACGTGTCGCAAGTTTGTGTGAAATTTCTTCACTTTTAGTGGTAGTGGGTGAAAAGATTTAAAATGGGATTCGCCATAGAGATGAATTATACTGATTATTACTCATACAATATACGATTGCCGTAAGGTCAAGTGGGCAAAATTCACATACAAGTACATATCAGAATTTTCGCGCTAAGGAAATCGCGAACAATAGCTAGTAACACTTATTTTATGTTAACAGAATCTGAGATGAATGCTTAGTATGACTATCAATAAAAAAAATATATTTCAAACTGCTTAAAGGTATTTATTATTAGCTTGAAACAAACACACCACCAATATTGATCACTTCGGCAACTTCAACTATATTGAAATGGCGCGCACTCCACCTATAATTCTTGTCGAAACAAATGCCGTCCACTCGGCGGCATCTGTCCGCACTGATGGATGACGGGACATGTGTCCATTATCGCTTGCACACTACTACGACATGCACAAAAGACGGACAAAAAATAACGCGCGTGAAAATGACACGCTCGTTAATCAAATTATGCGATTTAGTGCAATAAATTTTGTAGTATAATACCGAGGGGTAACCTAGCAAAACTCTTACTTTAGACCTTTTTTTTCTAAACAAATCACATTTCATTCAATTTCCACCGACGTTATAAATAATGTGCCGTGATTGGCAGGATTTATGACTGAAATAAAGATGGTAGTTAAAAAAATAACGGTGATATAAATACCGGTTCACGTTTGCGAATGTACTTAAATAACAAACACAGGCAAACTGTTGAAAACTAAACGATCTTAAAGAATGATAGAAAAATTATAGAACGTAGATACACATGAATGTCTTCGAAATGATTACTGGGTTAAATTAAAACATCACTAGTTAGTGTTGGTCGCAGCTCATTTTAACGAATAAATATAAATTTAGAAACAGTTCGAATTATAAGTGTCATAACTCTTCATTATCATTCAGACATTATATTATATCATGGTTCATTTTAAAAGATCTATTATTCATGTTTAAACAAATTATAACAACGCTATCATTAGTGCTATAAACTTTTGTGCAACTGGCATTGATTCACGATTTAATTCTTCTCGTAGGCAATTCACATTAAAGCCACCCTTGAGAGTTTGAATGTAAGTGTATTTTAATTATGTTCGTCACGACACTAATGGCGCGCCAAGTGTTAGGTGTTGGGTTTTTTATCGCCATAATGTTATGTTCCAGTGTCTACGCGTTTGGTCTAGCGGTTACGGTAGTAGATTCACTAGTGCGCTTTGCAAAAATATTTTATTCGAGAATCTATGTGTACTTTGTGTCCTGTAAATATGTAGGTTTCCCTCGAGATAGAAATTGATTCATTCTTAATGATGAAGTTTTCTTTATAAAAAATAATGTATACGTTTTACGACGTGAAAAATTTAACCTAGGGTAACAGTCACCAACCGAAAAAGTAAAAGTACCGAAAAGTACCCAAAATGTACTTTTAAATTACATTTAGTAATATAATGGATATTTTAACGCATTATGTTTTACATAAAATATATTTTATATAAAAGATTCCTAAACACAAATAAAATCCATCTTCTTTTTTATCACAGCGTAATCACATGCTCTCAAACATGATTTCATGTACAAAAAACTTAAACCAAAAACCACCTGCGAAACCCTTTGTCCAGACAACATTTGCTGGGCTCCCTGTGCACACATTTGACGATGACGGATGACGGACGGACGCTTCCGCGGGGGTTGCGCAGGGGGCTCGCAAGACCCGCTCTAGATATATTCCCGTCTATCAATCCACGGTGACGTTGACGGGTTGCATGAAATGGCTGCTCGTACGGTATTTTCGACTCAGTGAAAGATGTTGTATTTTAGAAGAAATTTAAATTAGATTTGTACTGCGAGTTAACGTTAATATTATTTTGTTTATATACAAACAGAAAATGATGTAATAATATTTTTTATGAGCTCGTAACTATGAATGTAAAATTTTCTTTGTGGCAGCAAAATAACTATCTATGCCATTTAAAATATTTGAATTTAAATTTTGGCTGGTATTATTTTTTAACTATCAGCCTGTGCATTTAAAGTGTACGTACAAATTATTTAAAAAATATATACCGTGTAGTTCTAAATTTCTTCTTAGCTAGTTTCGGAATGAATATTTGTATAAAAATATAGTTTTAAAATGAAAAGGCTATGAAAAGAAATTAATTAATTTCCGTGGCTGTGTGTAGTTGGTTTTATTTTCTTAGCAATATTTCATTGTTAACAGTTAGGGAACACAGTCTTTAGACTACGACGACGAAGATACTGTATGTTTGTACGTTTTGTGAGTTGTATAAAAAAGTCTACAAAACTGTATGTAGGTTAATGTCTACCTTCATACATTATAAAATCAAGAGTGATATGTTATTTAAATGGTGTGGGTAATCGCGTATACTCTCTGGGGGAGGCCATTGTCCAACGGCCACTGTGACAGGCTGTTAATGATAATGAATGAATACGTTACGCCTTGTCAGTCTCTCAAAGGAAATCGCAAAAGGGGTCAGCAGTATTATAAGTAAGTAGTAATTACTTTAGGATAGGCTAATGGTGTTTACCCATTAGTGCATTCTAGAGTAGTTTCGAGAAACTTTAAAAGACTAATTATCCTGAAAGACGTGTTACCATTCATAAATTACTCATTTTCGTAGATATTTAGTAAAACTGTTACTATGTAACCGTTACTTTGAAGACCTCTGTGGTTCGGTGGTACTGTGTATAGACTGCCACGCAGAGATCACGGGTTTGATTCCCGCTCAGTGCAAATATTTGTATGCATGAACATGTCTATTTGTATTGGGCAGGATAATTCTATGTATTACATGTATATATTACATTACAAAAAAAAGTATATCCGCATTATAGAACCCATAACACAAGCTATAATATATGATATTTTCTAGATGGCGTTATGTGTAGTTGTTCTGATATTACATAGCTATCCTTACATCATTTTCAACTGTGTGGTCTTCGGTACAGAAATAGCAAGTAATGGACAGCAGTTTTATCTATGTACGAAATACTACCTCACTACAGCCACCGATCCGGCTGTCATGCGTAATGGTTACTACAAACATCCATATTTGGTAGAAAACTATATTTTGGATAGAACACCTTAAGGTTGATGATAATGAAACAAATTCTATAGTATTACCTGAAAATCCTCATAGGCATTTGCATGCTCAAACGAAACTTAATAGGAATTAAATAGGCTTAAAATTTGTTGCAAATCTATAGTTACTATATAAAGCGGAACAGTTTGTTTGTTTGAACGCTCTAATCTCTGGAACTAACAGCCTGATTTAAAAAAAAAATTTTTTTTCTGATAGCACTGTTCTAGAGGATGGTTATAGGCTATGTAAAATCACGCTACTGGCGACGGGAGCAGAGCAGTAAGCAAAGACGCGGGTGATACTGCACCGCGGAGCGATAGTATATAATATATAACATGTGTTAGATTTATAAACTAAAACTGATATTAATTTCAAAAAATATAGGTACATTCAATATATTACTACACTAATATGAAAAACCACCGCATAACAAACTATATGGCCACAAAAACAACACAACAGCACAAATGAACACATCAAGTTTTTACAGCACCCTCAATGAATAACATAATTGATAAAAATCTCTTTGTCCGCGCACGCGCTACGTCGGAGCACTGTGCTGATTGACAGACGATCGACAGCCAACGTTATCTCGACATCGTTTCACTTTCGAGTTCTCTCCCGATATTATGTTCATGTATTGATTTTGTTTTATTGTACAGTTTATTAATATTATAATTATTGTTATACAATACTAAATAAATACAGCCTTCATCTATAATATAAAAATGAATCGCTGAATGTGTTGCTAAGCGCAAATCTCGAGAACAGCTGAACCGATTTCGCTAATTCTTTTTATAATAAGTATTTAAAAATTGACTGAAATAAAAGAAACCTTTTTCTATATCCTCATACAAAAGTATCTTTATTTGTCCAAAATGTTTAAAAAAAAGTCCACCCGTGCGAAGCCTTTGCCGCTAGTTGCGTATAAAAAATGTGTTCTTTTTAATGCCGCCAGTGGCAGACGACCAAACAGCCCATCTGATGGTAAGTGGTAACTGTCGCTCATGGACGACTCAGAGTCTCTGTATTGCTACTGCAATGCCAGGTACTCTGCGAGACCGTTACCTACCGTGAAGGGAGAGGAGTAGGTGAAGGGATTGAGCGACGTCGTGAGTTCGAGGTGGAGAGGAAATTGGGCCTCCGGCTTCCGAATTCTTAAAGTATCTGAGGCCCTAGACAAGTGGCATAGATTTTTATTCTATTCATAGAATAGATTCAAAAATTTATGGAATTGACATTAGCTTACGACAATGTTGGCGTTAGCTTATGTCAATCTCATACATTTTTTAATCTATTAAGAATAGAAATCTTTGCCACTTGTCTAGGGCCTCTGTTCGATCAATTGTAACTTTTAAGCAATATACTGTGTATTTTTAAAAAAGTCTGAGTTTGCCAAATGCCGTGAGCAAACGTGACGAGTGCCTTCTCAGTATAGGAAGAAGCCTTTGCCTTGCAATGGAACAACATTAGGCGGATATTATTATTAAAGAAAATATGGTTATTTATCTTAATCTAATCACCACTATACCTGAATTATGTTTCTTTATATCCCAATGAAAACCCCACTAAAGTCGCATAATCACTGAGTCAAAGCGGAATAATTTCTTGTTTACAAAGTTCTTTATAACAACACATATAAAATCTATTTAAAATACACCTTCTTAAAATATGCATCATTAATATTGTATACCGTTAACCTATTCTTGGACAGAAACCACAATTATCAATCATTCATCATTCGATGACCACCTGATAAAACAAGACCAATCAAACTTCACAAACACGTTGACTGCCGTCGTATTTAATCAATATGCGGTTCGGAATTGAAACTAAAAGAGTCCAGGTCAAAACTATAATAGCCATGCTTATGTGTACAGAGTAAACCCCATAGAGTATGGTACAAGGTTATGGCGAAAGAGGATGCTATTGTAAAGGGATAAAATCAACAAACCTATACGTATGTGTTTTTTTTTCTTAAGTAGTGTCATGAATTACACAAATTATGGATTGATTTTAATCTATGTAATAATAAAGCGGCAGAGATTGTTTGATCGCGCTAATCTCTAAAATTACCAGTTGGATTTGAATAGCCCAGTTCTTGAGGAAGGTTATAGGTTATGTAACATCACGCTACTGGCGACGGGAGCAGAGCAGTAAACAAAGACGTGGGTGAAACCGCGCTACGGGATGCTAATATTTTAGATGCTGCAAATTCATTAATTGTGTGATTTTATGAGTAGTTGACACAATACTGATACGTTGCTAAGCTACTACAGACACATTAGATTAGTGTAATTTATTTGTGAAGTAAAAAGCTTTTGCGCAATAGAAATAAACCTATGCATGTTACTTTGTAGAGAAGCAAAAACATACAATTAACTTATAAAAGGATAACTAATATCAAAATCCTACGAAATTATTGGATAATGGAAAAAAACTTTATCGAAATTCAGGCATTACGGTTCTCGTAAAGAAGCTGCTATTACCCATATTGGACCTACCATGCCACCATACCCCTGGTTGTAGGCTAGTTCCTAACCATACCACCAAATTATAAGTGCTCTTAACCCAGTCCAAGCTTGTGTGCAGTGAAATCGCCGCTTGCTCTCATATCTTAAGCCCATGTTCGCCACACCCCGCGCCTCGCACACGTCAGTCAGCACACATCAATCACTGCCTTGACGCCACCACTCATATTTCAAAGCCGAGGGGGGAGAGTTTCCCAACAAACCATCACCCTTATTACCCAGGTCATAGAGTTAAATTTAACCTACAAAGGTTAATCTGCCAATCGATTAAGTGCTATTCCGCTTAATGAGTTGGTCATAAGTTTTTCACTATCAGTTTGCGTTTGGATTTTTGGTGGGTATTTAATTTTAGTTATTATTGTTGATTTGATTAATAATAGCGCTTGCTTAATGTTTTAAACAGGGCTTCAAGTAGGTGAGCATTTATAAAAATATAAAAAATGTCGGTGAATTACTACAACACATGCACGAATCGTATCCCTACACAAAAATCAATCCAGATTTCATAACTATTAGATAGAGATATTCTAAGTTTTATAAACATCTATATTTATACTATTATATAAAGCGAAATATATTGTTTATTTGAACGCACTAATCTCTGGACCTACGAGTCAGATTTCAATAATTCTGTTGCGTTTGATAGACTAGTTCTTGAGGAAGGTTATAGGCATGTAACATTACGCTATTGGCGACGGGAGCAGAGCAGTAACCAAAGATTCAAGTGAAACCACGCTGCGGAAAGCTAGATAATATTATATGCACCAACCTATAAATAACCTCCATAACTCATTTGCGGGAGTCGGTGTATGTTTTTATACATCTCTAAAGGTTTACTCTACTCTAAGTAAACAAAAAGATAAACGCCTAGTTTCTGAAAGGCTGATCAACGAAAAATTACCTAATCACCTGTTAAATCTCATGTGGAGTACCTAAAAGCATGCTAAAAGCATGTTTAATTCGTTTAATTTGATCTAACTAGTTACCAATTATATCAAATTATTTAGCTTTTAGCAACCCAATTGGTACCTACTTTTTTCAATTAATTCTGTAGTAATCAAATAGAGCATTGGTTGTAAGAAATTGTTGGTCTTTGTAACATGTCTACGCTGCGTTCTGACAAAATGAATTTGACTTTGACTGTATTTAACGTCGGCAACGTACAAAATGATACTCCCGATGTTACAAGTGCCCATTAGACTACGGCTGCTTTCTATAAGGTGCTGCCTGTCACTATTGTAGTATAAAAATAAGCAAAGAAAACTACTTTGTGATTTATTATGTTAACAATTTCATTACCTAATCATCGAACTGTGTAATTCAAACAGCAGCTGATAGTTTTCCCTTCAGTTATGAAGCCGTAGGAGTACAAGTAGCGTTTAAAATATTTATTATTTACACTAAGTGGTGTTGTACAGGACAGATTACTAGTTACAGTCATTGTTACACACCTTCTAATTTATAAATTAAATTAAAGGCTTCGTCGTTATGCTTAGTAAACAGTTTATGAATGATTTTTATTCTTGGATAACGTGTGTTTGATTTTTGCAGGCGACACTCATTTTTACGACGAAGTCTTTAATAATAATTTAGCAAAGTGACTCCAGTCTGCCTGATGGTAAGCAGTCAGCGGAATCCAGATGACGTGGTGAACACCATTCCAAAAGCCAAACTACTGGTACGGTGGCCTTCACTATGGCGGCTTAGTGAGATGCTTTTTTAAACCCCGCTTAAAAAGCCTAGAATCATAATTAGATGGGAACACATGCGCTGGTAAAGAATTAAATGTCATATTGGGGTTGAGTGTCATAAAAGGGTCACGATTAAATCGTTGTGAAAACATTGAGTTGTTGTGTTTCAATTGGAATTAATTTTCGAAATCGAATTTGAAACTGAAAGTTTATAATTCTTTAAAATATGAGTGGAATACTGATATCTCCTTTTAGTAAGTGTAAAAAAGGATATGCGTCCAAGGTCTGTACCAATCAAACATATGACACCACTTGAAGCGATCGATCGGCTCCCACGGCTGGATATGATACAACACGGTTTTGTTGTCGCCGACACCATTTGGACTTATTAAGCTGTGCCCGTTGCCCTTTCACGGAGAAAGATTTGTGTGGATAAGAACGAGTGTTGATGATGAGTCTGTTATTATTAATTAATTTTCTTTTCTTTTATATATTATCCTACCAACATGACTTCACTCTGCCTAAAGGTAAGCAGTAGTAAAGTGGGTAAGTTTTAAAAAGATATATGCCGCACATTCACATCTGCGACGTAGTTTACAAACGTACAATTAAGTACCTGTTAACGGACGCAAACGACACTCAGACTCGAATTTCGAAAGATTTATGAGGCTAGTGCCGCTTACTATAGGATAACCGGTGGCTCATTGATAAAAAAGATGTCAGTCATCAATTTTAATAAAAAAATCAAAACTACACAAATATAACAACATTTTGGCTATCAACAATGCATCAAATATCATTGTCACTGTTATCGTTTTCAAAGATATATTATCGAGAAGATGAGCTATATTTAACTGATCTCAATCATATGATCGGTTGACAAGTAAATAATGTCTTAAGGCTATCTGTCAGACGCTATCGATTTGTATGAATCAATCACCGGCCTTGTCAAGTTTTGATTTAAATTTAGACTGACGTTTGTTTGACAACTTTAAGTAAATGTCATCTAATTTTGTAATGTAAGAAGAAGATATTCTATTCTAGCGTTCTTTTGCTTTTAAGGAAGATGATTATAGTTTAATTTGTTATTATAACTTTAAAATTATCATTGATATATTTATTTACAATTGACACTGGTGAAAATAGTTGACGCATTTGTTGGCTTAGTTGCCATATTAAAAAAGAAGGACCACCTTATACTATCTTTTATTTTTACGAAACACTGAAAGCTGATATAAAGTCACATAGGTTCTAATAACAGTTTATTCATAACACAGATAAATTAAGAACGATACTTTTTCTTCGGACTATTCTTAAGAAAAAAACAACTCTCGTACTAAACAAGCCCTGTGTCGGAAAAACTTTACAAACACACATCTATCGGAAGCAAAGTACACCCAGACTTGGCACAAATATGTATGGATTGTGCAAAGTTTTGTCTTGTACGGGAATCGAACTCACAACTTCTTACACGGCACTCGCACGCAAACCCACCGACTGCGCCACCGAGAAAATTTATTTTATAAATATTCACTATAAATAAAAATATCGTATCCACACATTTCTATCGTCCATTACTCGAGATTACCACCGATGCTTTGACAATTGATTTATGTCTGTCAAGGCTCGTCACAGCGGCGTCTGCGCGCGCGCATCTGTGCGTTTCTCCCTCCTTCCCTCCCACTACAGCGGGGATCGGCTAACAAACATTCGACAAAGAGTAGGTGGAATCGCAGATATGAATTTTCGAAAGTTTTTCTTTCACACTACAAGATTGTTTAATAACGTATATATCTAAATAGATACACATAGATCTATTTTATCTGTGACGCATCTCTCATTTCAGAATATATCATTCAGTCAAAAGATATAGGACAGAAAAGAACTCGGAACAAGCTCTTCCAAGCATGAGCCACATTGATTGGTCGTCAGTCTCTTTCACTAAATCATCTACTTTTTGAATATGCTGCATAATATCTCGTCACTCCAGAACTTTAGTAGTAATACTATGAACTACAGACAGAGCTTGTTTATTATCACTTTAATAAGGCGTGCTGTGGCAGCCAGATTGGAAGTCTAATTATATCGGTTAACAAACTTCAGTAGGTGCCTATTTAAAAAAGTATCCTACTAATAAAGTTTGTGTGTGTGTTTGTTACCACTCAGCGCCTAAACGGCTGATAAAAAAACCGATTTCGATGAAAATTGTTACGTAGATATATAAATTCGGTGCCGGAGACGGACATAGGCTAGTTTTTATCACATTTTAGGCACGGGCGAAGCCGTGGTGCGCAGCTTGTAAGTATTTTTTTTTGCTGTAGAATTATAAAACTAAGTTATCTCAAATGTCAATTAATAAACTATTTTACCTAACACCGCGTCTGTTTCCAAAACCGATCAAGTGAAAGTCAACAATTTATCATCAAATTTAAAATAGACAGGACGCGTTTGCGGGAGTGAGTTGTGGCGAAAAAAGACACACACACTTTATTTTTAATAACCTGTGTCGCTAACAGCTGCCTTTGAAACAACACTAGCTTGTTGATTTTTATAGATTTTTATTGTTACGCTTTGTTTTTGTGCGATTTTATAAGTGCGGTTTCACCCACGTGTTTGCTTACTGCTTTGCTTCCGTCGCCAGTAGCGTGATGTTACATAGCCTATTCCTCGAGAACTAAGCTATCATATGCAAAAATAACTTTTTAAATCCGACTAGTAGTTCCAGAGATTAGAGCGTTTAAACAAACAAAGTCTTCCGCTTTATTAGATTATGCCCGGACTACACGAGGCTGGTTTTTCATGCTAGGATAGTAAGCTAGTTCTCTTGTAAACTGTCCTGGCTTGAAACATGCTAGTTCTGTTTATATGAAGCTAGATTATTTTAAGCTAGTATTATTGCAGTGACTGAGGTGACCATCAATTTTAGTCAGTTCTTAAGAATACGTAATTCTAAAATTTTTAGTTTTACTTTTTACGTCTTCGGTAGTCATATCAATACCCACTGTCTTTAATTGGCCACACATTTTTATAGTGCTGAATCACTTGTAGACTAATCATTATAACTTGGAAGGGTGGCGTTCCACAGGCATTCATGGTCACGGTAAAGTTGTACAAACTTTAAATTAATCTCCTTACTTAGTTTGGGTATCTTAAATTCTCAATAACACGTAGCGGTTAGAAAAACAAATGAAAGGTGTGGTTTCTATTTACGAGGTAACTGAAAACTAGCTTCGCCTGCCACATGAAGCTAGTAAACAATCCAGGATAGTAAAATAAGTGGTCGGGGGCGCTACTAGCCTCAAAAATAGAACTTCATCCTATTAAAAACGGTCCTGGCTTGTCAATTACTAGCTTAGAAATGAAGCTAATTCTATCTACACGAAGCCAAAATTTCTAGCATGCTAGCATACTGACACTAGTTATCTTAACTTGAAGCCTCGTGTAGCTCGGGCAAGACAAGAATAATGTTAGAACTTGCATTTTATTGTCGCTTTCTATCCAACTCATTACAGAAACGGCATAATTAATGTCGTGTTTCAAGGTTGATTTGCAATTTATATTTCTCAAGATTCTTTCACATAGGTTTTCAAAGGCACATTGTTATTTGTATTGCTTCGAACCATAAACATATGATGTGTCTTAGGCCACCAAGACTGTTTAAACCGTACAAGAAATATAATTGCAGACGAAGAGCTTAATTTGAGACGGTGGCCACTACTCTTGGACTTTATTGACGCTTATCAGCGAGTATTTTTAGTTATATTGATTTTAAAAGTTATCAACTTTTCTTTGGTTCCGAACCCATAACCTCGTACTCGCGGTTACAAAGCCTTTCTATATTAAATAAAAATATTTAATTTTCTAAATAAACTTTTCAAAACACACATTCGTATAACAAATTAACTGTGAAATATCCCAACTAAAATCCACTGGCAAACTAAAAACAGTAACATCAAGTTACCGTCTAATTAACGAACTGTCTGAGCCGCTAGTGGCAGGTAAGTGACGGTTGACGTGACAAGTGACAAGTGACGTGACAACTGACGTGACGCGATGTGACGTAACTCGGCGTGATGTGACGCAGATCTCGGCCGTAATGAAATTGTGACGTTGAGGGATGGGCGATTGATGAGAGAATAGCGGGACAAATTGTTTTATAATTTCTTTTTATTATGTAGTAAATAAAGTATTGGTTTATGTTACTTTATAGTTAAGTATACTTCGATTGCTTAAGATTATGAGCATGACGTATTAGTTATCAATTTTATTTTATTACTTATTATTTTATTTCCTAAATCGAAGAATATAAGATATTTTTGTATTGGTTTATGTTACTTTATAGTTAAGTAGGTATACTTCGATTGCTTAAGATTATGAGCATGACGTATTAGTTATCAATTTCATTTTATTACTTATTATTTTATTTCCTAAATCGAAGAATATAAGATATTTTTAAATAGTAAGTAGTAAAGCAGTCGCCATTTTATTTTGTCTCTTGTCACTAAAACTTTTAATCCGCGCAACTCATTTTGATATAATTTTACATCGATAAGATATTATTTTCGGGAGGTTTATAGAATATAAAAGAAAACGATGAATTTCAACGATTTGTCGATTAATGTCGTAAACATAATTATTAGTATCTATCCACGTCCAAGGCAAAGGCGGGTCCCTAGTCAAAAATAAACCAAAGAGTTTATAGTGATAAATCGCTTATCGCTCATATCTTATACCCTAACATCGTAGAGCAAAACAGTCGCTCTGTCTAAGAATCGATATTAATTATTTTCACAAGAAATTTACTCCGGATTATATTAACTTTCGCATCTCTTTTACTCGATACACAATAGGAATTTTACTTATTACGCTATTTTTATTGGTGTCTGATGAAACAATATATTTTTTGCTGCTATGATGACAAATAACTGAAGTAAGCGTTCGGTTCACCTGTTAGTAAATGGTTAGCTTTCCGCGGCGAGGACTCACACGCGTCTTGGGTTACTGCTTTGTTCTCGTCGCTAGTAGCGTGATGTTACATAGCCCATAACCTTCCTCGAGAACTGGGCTATCATACGCAAAAAGATTTTTCAAATCCGACTCAAACAAACAATAGTAAGATACTCTTAAAAAACACGAGCATGTCCAGCTTAGCGGAAAGGTAGTTATAACTAATTGTGCTTCTAGCTTTGAGATTTATGGCAAAATAGTTCGCTTGCCACTAGGTATACTATAGGGTAGGTATATAATAAAACAAATTATGTTTAAAGTAATGTGCTCCTACACGCATCTCCATATTGACAGACTGTCATCATTTTGATTCACCTGCTAATTTCTTCATTTCTTAAATGATCTCGCACGGAGACACCGCCGACCGCCAGTTCCGTTGCTGTATGAGGTACTTTGAACCTTCTAAGAATATCAATAGTTCGTTACCAAAACTTAAAAATGCAATTATATAAATCACCAAAAACAGGAATATATTGCACTCTCTATGTTATTTAACACCCACAACAGCAACGCACAGCGGCGTTACTGCAAAATTTGCAATAAATCAATTTTATACAAAACTACTAAAAACACAATGGTCGCCTCCGTGCTTCGCCTGCGTGGATTTGCATTAGTGTTTACATTAATCATTTCATACAATTCGGGTAATAAAAGCCATAAAACTTTGTATGGGAAGCCATTAATTGTCATTGACAGTTGACAGGAGCGAGGGTTGATTGACAAATGTCAGGCTCGCGTCTGACAAAAGACTTTTGTCAGCGAGCCGTTGTTTTTTTTATTCCAAATGGTTTAATAGTGACTTGCTATGTTTATTGATAAATTTTGTGGATTTGTGAAGTATTTCGTGTGCAACTCAAGTTTTTGCTAATTTTATAAAATAATTAAAAAGTATGGGCATTTTTTGCTTTATCATTTTCTTTAATTGATGACGTACTTTTATTGCCAACTGATGGCTGTTTAGATAGAAAAGTTTTAGAGTGTTATGAGTTTCATCGTGTTAGAGTAGAAGATGAACCGATTAAGGTAAAGATGATGGCAGACAACCGAATGATCAGCTCAGGCTCTTGATACCAACACTTAATATATTTTGAGCTTTATCAAATCACAATCTAGGTTTTCTCAGAATGATGTCCTTCACCGTATGCCCATAATATCTAAGATAACTTTGGAAATTATATAACTGTGAAGGTCACATTGATATTTTTCAAACCCTCAACATGTCCTTAAGAGGCAGATATCATAAACATTATGCCGTCATGACATTCTGGCTATAGAAACTTAGGTAGGTACCTACATGTACGTATATGGTCGTGGTGGTCCAGTTGTTAACGTCGTGTTAACCGTTGTCGTAAGTTCAAACCCGGGCAAGTACCAATATGACTTTTCAAATCATAATTATGTACTTTCTGAGTTTTACTTGGATATTACTGACTTACGGTTAGGGTAAACATCGTGAAGAAACCTGAACTTAGTCTGAATTTCATACATACCCCCAGTTTCAGGCTGATCAACGAAAAATTAACTAATCACCTGTTAAATCTCATGTGAAGTACCAATTATGTTGCTAAAAGCATGAATATTTAGTTTATTTTGATCTAATTAGTAACTAATTAGACCAAATTAAGCTAACTATCCATGCTTTGAGCATGCTTTTAGGTACTTCACATGCGGTTTAACATTTGATTAGTTAATTTTTCGTTGATCAGCCTTTTAGAAATTGGGAGTAAGTATCACCACGCTTGTTTGAAATCCTCATGCCTTCTCTTTATGAGAAGAGGTCTTTGCCCTAGCTTGTATTATTACTATCTTATGTTTGTCAATTAATCTCCTGATGTCCTGAGGTAAACTCAGTTACTATTGTTAACCTCTGAGACTAGCCTATTCCAAAAGTGATTTATAGTATGTAAGTCTGTATTTAAACAAAGTTGCAAATTGTAACCTTTAGATACATAGTTGCAACAACCGAAGAGATTGGACGCAGCATCATATTTGCGCTTTGTTGAGCTTGAGAAATTTCTGGATATTAAATCAATATAATACTACTATCATCTCAATCTTAGTCTACAGCTAAGAAACGGTTTAAAAACAACAGCACAACCTTTCCTGCGTTTTTTTACTTGTAATAGTGGTAGACAAATCGAGTTCGCGACACAAATCGTGCTAAAAAGTTGTTTAAAAAAACAGACCTTGTTGCATCCAAATTTTTTTTACTGGCAATCGTGGCCGATGAGGCATAGACTGGTGAGTTTCTTAGCTATAGGTGTATAACTAAGTGTTATAAAAGCCTTGGATTTTAGAATCGGTACAAGCTTATATTTTTGTTACGTTCAATTAATTTCATAAATATAAATTACATTTATTACAAATAGGTGGTTTCCCTTTGGTCCCAAACTAAGCTAGTGCTTGTATTTGATTGTGTTTTAGTTGATTGTGTGTCTTTGGCGGCCACGGAAAAACAATATAGTTACCCACAATCACACCATCAATACCATAATAATGTACTTTACTTCTTTTCTTAGGGACACTAGAAACCACAATCTATTTATCAGCAGGGACCCAATACTACCTAGGTAACTACGTAGATCTTTTATTGTATGATGTAATTTTCCAAGGCTGGCTGCCCCAATTAAGGCCAAACGAAATCTGTTAAAATTATCATTCAACGAATTAAAACATAAAACTATCACAAAGTAAATGTATTAAGTAGTAATGCCTCAATATTTAAACCACTTCATTTTAAAAGCCAAACATTCAACAAAAACAAGGACGTAAGTGCAAAATTGACATTTTATTCAATCGTCCGCATCGTGAGTGACGGCCGTCAAAGATAGCGTCGTAACTGACAATTGACGAAGGATCACCGATCGACAACTGGAGATATGTCAAGAGAAACGTGGAGAGAGATAGCGATAGATTTTTGTTCGAGAGTAAAAAGGGCTTTCTAGGTTCATGTTTCTTGTTAATAAAACTTGGATTTATTGTGAATTTAAATTAATGCTTTTATTTTAGAACTTAAGAATCTTAGAGTCAATTAAACCTACGGTTACTTTGCGTAGCCAGGTAAAGCTATTGAATGAAGCAAGACATTCAGTCCACTCTTTTGTTATACTCGTATTGCAAACAGTATTGAATGATGGCACAAGACATAGATGATAGTTAACAATTGTGAAATCATCGAACAAAATGCAATGCAAAAACTCGTGCAATTAAATGGGAAGTAAATTTAATTTAAAAATTAGTAGTAATAATAATAATAAGTAATTTGGTTTCTCACCACAATTGTTTGTTTTATACATTTGTTGGTTGTATACTTATTTATTACAATTTGTGTGCCTAACTAGACACGTGGCAGGTCACCAGGTCTCCATCCCTTATTTTATTACATTTATATTTATATAATTATACTTAGGCTTTCATTTATAGTGACTTATGACGATCCAAATAATAAAGAAAGTAGGTTCACTAACATTTTGCTTTTATAAACATGATACCTATAAAATTAGCTACCAGACATCACCGTCATATTTACATCCATTCGAACATAAACTCCTATTTGTTCATATAAAAACAGTAAACAAAGCAAACTTGAACACATCTTACAGATGACCATTCGAGCCAAACTCAACCATATTTGGACTATTACACCCCATTGATTTATCGGTTATGAATCAACCTGCACCCCCGGCCATTATGGGGGCTGATGTATCGCCCTGATAATGAATCTAGTTGTATTTTTGCTCGGAACGTATGATGGAAATATGACGGGTGGGGGTCAATGAGTTATGTGTCTGACGGGTGTAGGGTGGCTATTTTTGAAGAGGACGTACAATTACGTTGTGGTGATGAACTTAGGTAATATTATTATACTACGTATGTTTCTTCAAAATAATACTAGCGGCTGTTCAGTGGCAGAAATTAATTATTAAAATAATAATAATAATATTTCAACAACTGCACACAACGCCACCTGAACCCAAAGTAAGCATATTATATACCTATATAATATGCTTATAATATTATTATGGGTTCTAGAATACGGATATACATACTTAACTTTTTTTTCTTTTTGTAAATACATACATATTATTCATAGAAACACCCAGACCAATGCAAATAGACATGTTCATGCACACAAATATTTGCATTGAGCGGGAATCGAACCCGCGATCTCTGCGTGGCAGTCCATACACTGTACCACCGAACCACAGAGGCAGTCATTATTTTATAGAAGTTTAAATTTTATTAAGGTCATTTACTTGTATATTTTTGTTATTATATTTTTATTATTGTCTTAATCTTATACTTCAGCTACTTCTTCTCTATACGCATTACCTTTATCAAATCCTACACTAACATATAGCTTGACAAGAGAAGCATGTAATATGTAAGAGGATTTAGACGTAAATGACTGAGACAAAGGGAAAATTTAATTGAAAGTTAAGTATACCTAATTGGGGATGGTTTTTTTTTATATTAGTCTACCAAAGTGACTCCACCCTGCCTGATGGTAAGCAGTCAGTGAGCCAGTCAGCAGAATCCAGAAGTGGTGGCCACTATACCAAAAGCCATCGTCTTAAACTGCTGCTGGTATGGTTGTCTTCATTATGGCGGCTTGGAATGGGGTTAAGAAAAGGGAATGAGGGAGATGGGGGAGGTGAGGAAAAAGGAAAGGGGGGCAATTGGGCCTCCGGCGCTCTCACTCATCGAACGAAACGCAGTAGTACCGATACTAGGTACTACTCTTACGTCGATCTTCTATGAGAGGGTAGTACTTTCCCGGACGATCCGGCCCATTCATGCTGAAACCAGCGTGGATCTACTACCGTACAAATGTTTGAATTAGTAAGACAATAAATATAATTCGCTTATAGCACTCGGTGGCCGCTGCCGCGGAACGGTCGCTTCGCTCGCCCGGCTCGTGCGCTGGGGGTCACAGTTCTAACCTAACCTAACCCAATTTGCCTTCGGCATATTACAGAACGCCAATGACTGCCGAGGCAGTATGTAAACGGACGATTTATACAATTTGCCTGCATGTTTAAGTTCATACTAAGTATAAACTACCTGCGTACGTACTACGTACAACGTAGTTCAAGACAGACAAAGAAATACAAACAAAAACCTCCATTTATTTCTACAATATCAATTTGGTCAATATATTCAATAAGCTATACAAAATCAGTTCGCTGAATGATATTAATTTAGCAATAAAGGCGACATTACACGGCCCATTTTTCACCCCCGTGAGGGTTGGACAACGGCGTTGGTGCACCGTCAACGTCGGCATTTGTCACGTCAGCGATGTGCAATAATGTTTACAAAAAAAGCGTTATTTGTAATATTTTTCATTAATAAATGATTGTTGTATATAGAGCTATTAGTATTACTTAACAAATTCATCTATTTAATTTAAATGTCTTCATTGAATAGATAAGTTAGACCTTTCTAAGGGTGCGTTTTCATTGACGCGGAGCTGGGCGGAGTAGAGAGGTGCGGACCGCGAATTGGTCAATCACAGTGCTCGAAATTTGTACTCCACATCAGTTGAAATACTGTGATTGAATAATTTACAGTCCGCTCCTGTCCACTCCGCCCAGCTCCGCGTTAATGGAAACGCACTCGTTATTATTGCACTTCAGGAAAAGCGTCTTCTCATATATACAGAGAAGACATGAGCATTGATTGGTTTAGTTTATTATAGGTATTAATAAGTCGGGAACCAGACCGATTTTCGGGATGAAAATATATATATTTATAATTTATAATATAGATCAATTTTCCTCGAAATCGGTTTAGCCGTTTAGGAGCTGAGTGGTAACAAACACACACAGACACACAAAAACACACAAACTTTCGTATTTATAATATTAAAAGGCATTGTAAGTACTTGATTTTTGCAATAAGATCTTTTCTTTTATTTTGAGAATTGAACTGAAAACGAGGCACGCTAATTGCTAATTGTGCCAAGGACAGTTGTTTATGTGTATAAAGTTTGTCTCTAACCGTTCAGCCTGAAAACATTCACTTCAGGGCTAAGGTGCATGTATGCTTGTTTATCAACGAAGATGTATAAAAAAAGGAAGAGGTCGTTTACATTTCTCGTAATGACCTCTTATGATACTCACAATACAGAGATGGTCCAATTTTATAGACGAGAACCATGAAACTAATAAAAAATACATTGCAAACATTGTAATAGATGTCTAGTACATATACATACATACATAACTTCACGCTTTTCTCCCATTAATGAGGTATACAGACACTATAGTAAGCCATTTGCTACGATACAAACATATCTACAGTCCTTTGCCTTCATAACATTCATTTGATTTGATTTTTATTCATTAACAATATACATTGTGTTTACTAATACCATTTCAAAAGTTTATACAATATTCATTAGTTACAAAAACAAAAACATAGCAATAATGTCAAAAAATAGAATGGAATAAATTGTCGATAGAAATGTCAATAATTATAAGTGATAAATGTCAGAAAAATAATAATAAAAGATCATTGTTTGGTTGTGCACTGACTGAATTCACCAAGACTACTTTGTACATAATATGTTATGTAGGTAAATATATAATAATCAATCAGTATGTTACTCTATTGCATTGGGTAAGGTAACCTGTAAAAATAGATGTAAGTTTGGAAATAAATAAATAAAATAAATTTTTACTTAACAGTGTCAAAAGTGCGAATCATTAAATATTTAAAAAAATGTACCTAATTATAATTTTGGCAACTCATGTTTGTCATTCACATTCAACCCCTAAGTCACGGTAATAGATAGTATTACCGTGCCTAAGTCTTTTATTGAATATAGGTATTTGTCCAACAAGAAAGCTTTTAATTGCAATTTAAACATTAATCTTTTCATACACACACGTCTGTTACAGGTGCTTGTAATAGTGCTCTTTGTCAAGACATTTCCTATTTGGTCCGTGTATGTCCGTCTAGGGCGATCCCTAACAACTTCCCCAGGCATTTCCACTCCATAAACCTATTTCGTTATCATACTTCCATCCATCTTTTCCACAGTTCAAAACCACCTTTATACTCATTTTGATTTTTGCCCGAATACCATCATTCAATTCACATTTTTCTCTTATCACGCTATTCCTTACTCTATCTGTACCTATATCTTGTAATTGTTTCACTTGTATTTCACTGTAGATGCGTTAACAGAATAATCCATAAACATACACAGTCGTGTTATTTCATACATGAAACATAGTAACTCAGCATTGTGTACCATCATTCAAACTTAACAATCTAGACGTTTTAGCTGCAAACGCAGTAAAGTTATTAAAGCTATAAAAACAACGGTTTTACTGCATGCATTCGTGTATTAAATAAAATTTTCTGTGACATGCTGGCCGCGTAATCAAATGAAATGAAACAATCCTATGAGTTATTCATGGACCGTTTTATGCAATATTTATTTGATTTATTTTTATATATTACTAGCTGTTACCCGCAGCTCGGCCCGCGTTAATGTCGGTTATATCTCTGTTTATACATTGACGATTTTCCATACAAACTTTTATTACCTATTTCAACCCCTTTTAGCCATTTATTCGCGATAAAAGATTTTTCGAAGATCTATTCTATCTACGTACCAAAATTAAACATCAAAATCGGTTTAGTGGTTTAGGCGTGAAAGCATAAAAGATAGACAGACAAGTTACTATCTCAATTATACTACACTATTTCATAAAAGTATATTCTGCATGGCTCCTAAAATTTATAATAAGCTGGCTACGGAGCTCAGAAATGAGAACAACGTCATACAATTAAAAAAAAACTTACATTTCTTTCTTGCCACAAAAGCATACTACTCTGTTATGGAATACTTAGATGACCGAACTATATAAAATGTAATGTATTATAATAATTATGTTTAGAATTGGATAATATGTTTAAAATAACGAGATATGACATTGTATAAATTTTTGCATGCTGAAAGGCTGAATATGGCGAAACTATTAAAATGTAACAACTTATGTATACCCATATTAAGCAAATAAACGTTTTGAGTTTGAGTTTGAGTTTTGAGTTTATAATATTAGCATGGATTATGTTTGTGGAGCGATGTTAAATGACGTTTAAGATCTTATGATGCAAAAGTAAGATAATTAATATAATTGGCGACTTTTTTATGCAGTAGTACGAAAATAATTTTATTTTCAATTTGTTATAACAAAATAATGTGACGTTTCGCGATTGTCGGTCTTCGACTCGTTTGTTTAGCTTAGAAAGACAAGCTATTCAAATTCGAATTTTCTATATGTAATATGTCAAGATAAAAAGAGGACGAATTGGGAAGTAGACTAGAAAGGAAGTAGAATAGTTAGGAAGTGACGACTTTCGAAATAGTCAAGTTAGGATGAAAACAAAGGAAAGTGGACAACTTTGGAAGTGGACAAGGTCGCCTGGAAGGATGTAATGTACTTAGATCTAAAAATAATCAAAAGCTTCAGTTTTACTATCCAAAGATGTTTCAATTCAAAGATTCCAGTTTAAGAAGGAACTATTATTTTTGAGCTAAAACATTTGCTTTGGATTTGTGTTGTTTCAAACCGACATTATAACAACCGTTATGACGTTGTGTCGATTTAAAACAACCTTGAATGCTCTTAATTGGGTACTCATCACCAGAAAGCATCTTCAAGCAGAGCTGAATAATTGACGCTGTTGTTATAATTTTATTGTACGTAATATTGATGTGTCATTAAATCTGATTGGTTTTTCATTAAGAAATAAATTCTTCAGGCTAACTATCAAAATAATCTCACATATTACTTCCTGAATCGGTTAAAAGAAGTCGTAAAAATGGAAGATTACTTGCCGACAAAGTCGTAACATAATTATTTAAATGTTTCGCGTGTTTTATTGCGGCCCCCGAGCGCCATAAACTGTTTAGTGGTCCATCTCATTAAAATTGTTTAAAAAGGCTCCAAAGTACTATTAGATGGTGTGATTCTCTTACTAACGTTAATATATCGTCAAAATAATGTACGCGTTAAAAAACTCGTAAAAATATATGGAGATTTTTTTGAGTGTGATGTAGACTAAATTGTTTATAATAAAGAAAGGATAGGATGCGTGTACAAGCAACACTATTTAGAAAAAGACACTTTTGTTACCATTCTTCATAGAAGTTATAACTATCCACGTGAGGTCAACAGTCAAGGTCACCTGTCAGCTGTTCATTTGCAGGCATTTTAGCAATTCGCTGTGCATTGTTTATGATAGCATATAAGAGAGTCAGTGTAATATTTAGCGAAAATATGGACAGACAAAATCTTTCTTTATATTAGTGACTGATACGAGTGATGTTTTTTTTATTGTATAGCAAACAGCCTACGTGATGGTAAGTGGTAACTGTCGCTCATGGACGACGCGAAGCCGCTGCCTACCGTGAAGGGAGTGGGGTAGGTCAAAGGAATTTAGGGAGGTGAGGAAAAAGGAAAGAGGGTAAATTGGACCTCCGGCGCTCTCACTCACCGAACTAAACGCAATAGTATGGATACTATTATATTTCTCTTACGTCGATACTTCTCCGGTCGATCCTGTCCCGTCTCAAAGTTCTTGAAACCTTATTTAAATCATTCCTATGGTAGTCCGTAAGAATTATTTAAATAAGGTTTAGATTTCCTTAAGAATAATGCAGCATCAACCAAGATTATGAAACGGTGTGCGATATAGTTTTTTTTTAGTGTAGTCTCCAATCTATTGTACTACATAGAATCTTTATTTATTTTCAACAGGTATCGTAAGGAGTATCTAAGTTGAAATACTTGGCGGCAACGTTGCCTACGTGTTAGATGTCACTTAACTGTAATGGAGGCTTATGAGAGGCCTATATTTGGCAGTAAATATTCTTAGGACGATATTTTTTTAATGGCAAACAAGTATATGGCCCACCTGATAGCAAGTGGTAACCGTAACCCATAGATATGGCTGTTAAAGGGTTGCAGAAAAATGCTTGGCAAAGAATCAAGCCTTTGACGGAGAAGAGGAAGTTTTTTTTTTTTTTTTTTTACTTAATGTATTATTACCTGTTCAGTGGAAAAAAGCGCGATGACGCATCACGGTTTTCAAAATCTTGCATCTATCTCTCATTCTTCCTACCAACGATCGACAGGCTTGCATTATTTATGTGTGGCAGATCGACACATCGACAGCTCGTCTGAACTATGAGCGTATGGCATAACGTATCAAAAGGTTCATTGGCTTCTTGTAATACTATCCTCTAGCGAAGTAAGGAAATGATTCAGCGAAATTCTTTATAATACATTATGTAAAATAGTCGGAAGAATGACGATTGCCATTTCGATAGCTTTGCAATTTACTTTTGCTAAGTACACACACAGACTAAGAATCTTGCGCTATCAAGAAGTTCCAGATTTTAAGTTGGTAACCAACAATTACCTACTTAAAATACGGAACTTCTTATTAGGTGGACCGACGGCAAAAGGGTGGCGGGCAACCGATGGATGTGGACGGCTAACGACCGGCGAAGGTGGCAATAGTTGGAGAAGGTTTATGTCCCGCAGTGGACACCTTTCGGCTGATATAATAATAATACCAGCCTGTTTACTGTCCCACTACAGGGCAAAGGTCTCTTCTCATATAGAGAAGGCATGAGCATTAATCACCACGCTTGCTTGAGGCGTATTGCCTATTCAGACTATTAAGTCCAGGTTTCCTCACGATGTATTCCTTCACCGTCAGTCAGAAATGTCTAAGATAAACTTAGAAAGTATTTATGATTTGAAAAATCACATTTTACTAAGCGGGTGCTGACCCACTGGTACCCACTTTAACTTTTTTTTAAGTCACATGAAAGAAGGGCAAATAAACCAACACTACATATTTACTTTTTAATAGTGACATAGTAAATAATCACCACTCATTGTCACCATACTCCAGCTTACCATAACTTCCCACTTTAATCAATTCAATGATCGACGCCGGAACGATAGCTTGTTATTCAATAATAATTATTTTTGTTAAATACACCATAGTAGTGGCCATTAATCATTTCTACGTAGGTAATTAATGAAATTTATGTTGGACATAAATTTTATGTCGCTATAGTATATTTTGCCTACACGTACAACAAATGAGGTCATTGTTTTAGGGTCCATTTTGTAGAGTTCTATTTCTAATCAAATCACAAAGGAAATAAAGTAGATAAAAGGTAAGTGTAGATTTATAAAGAAATAAAGAAGATAAAAGGTAAGTGTAAACTTATAAAAAAATAAATCAAAACAAAAGATTTTCTTTCTATAGGTATATAAAAGTTTTTACGCGTCATGAGTATATACAGTAGCAATTTAGTGTCATATTTGGTACTTTTCAATTTTTATCTTCTAATCGCAGCTATTTTTAAAAAATATGCTCCGCTTTTAAATTTAAATTTCAAATGTATTGTTCGCTTAAAAATAGAACTGTAAACGCAATGATTTCTTACTTTTTGTACAGCTTTCACTTAATTCTAAAATGTTAGCAGAATATGTATTTAAAATATAGCTAAGGTTAAATGAAAAAAGAGTGTGTGTACTCATGTACGCACGTAAGAAGTTATACTTCTTTAGCGTAACAATCCAAAAATACTAAATAATAACACAACGCATACATACATAACAGTTAACCTCAAAACTATAAATGCACTTAAAACAGTATATTAAAACCACATAAACCACTAATATTCAAAATAAATATTTTTACTGATAAATATAATTGAATTGATATAAAGGCCAATATATTTTTTATTTATTCACACTGATTATTTGTACTGATACGACACACAAAGGTTCGCAACTAACTTCAGGGTGTAAAAGGTTCGCAACTAACTTCAGGGTGTTGCTTTTTTCTGTCGGTGTGCGCGCGCATCGTAAAAATTCACTCTCATCATTTTTCCCAATCGCGCCAAAAGAAGTATAACTTCAATAAATTGAAAACCACAAAAAATTACAATAAATTGCGACATTGCCACTCATGAGACCTCACCTCAAGCTTTATAAGTCTGAATTTTGCCAACTCGGGAATCGTACCTGGGCTTCTCAAAACTGATACTGGCATACTCACTACGAAACCATTAAATTAGGTAATTTATTGTTTTCATAAAAGCTATCATCTAACATACAAAAACTGAACACTCATAAAACACGGAACTTTTCACATAAAATACCATCACGCTTGACCATTCTATTGTAATATCGTGTTTAACGATTGTATTTTCGTCAAATCACTTATTTATTGCCTAAATAGTTCCTACGACTATCACATTTGTTTTAGTGTGATAATTTAGGTGGACAGAAGAGTAGGTGGTCTTATTAGCTTAGTAGCAACCGTCCCGGATTCTCTCATAATTATCTTTAGATATAAATTACATGCAACACTAGCTGCGCCCCGCGGCCCTCCGATTTTCAGGATTGATAGTAGCCTATGCCAGTCTCCGACACCGAATCTATCATCGAAATCTGTTCAACCGTTTAGTCGCTAAGTGGTAACAAACATACACATACAAACTTTCGCATTTATAATCTTAGTAGGATTACAACCTTTAGAAAGAAATTCTCTGATTGATAGTGAAAACCATAGATTATACATTTATAAAAACCCCATCAAAATCCGTTAAAGTTTAGAAGATCGACACAGCAGGGATCAACTTTGTTTTATATTAGGTAGGTATAGATAATTTAGTATTCTATCATTCTCGACTTTAACCTAATTTTCCCATTTGATCCTTCTTAGCCGACTTCAAAAAAGAGGAGGTTCTCGTCACACGATTTCTCCACCAATTATGAATGGATTATAATGATTCCTTTTTTGCAAGGTAGGTCATGTTTCAGACGTGGTCCCATATAAATTTGATAGCAATTTTGGTCTAGCGCTTTTTGAAAATTTAACTTAAACAAAATTATGATGATGTTTTAGTTTGTTCAAGTTATATTGAGGAATTCTACTTTCAGTTCTTGTTAAAGTTTTGTGTATAGGTATAGTTTTGAAGTAATTTTTTCTTAAAATTAATGATTGAAAAATGTTTTTATATAGCAGTGGAAGCCCTAATTTTTCTGGATTCGTACCTAAAAATGGTACGAATGGGCTCTTAAAAAAGGGTCGAATCTACAACTTTTAATGCAGGGTCGAATCTAAAGGGTCGTATGGGCTTGTAGCCCCTAAATCTGATGATATAATTATTTTAGTTAATACGATATTCTTTACTATGTATTTAAATAGTGGCTCTACTCTGATATTCAATAGGTACGTAACCGATTAAACTGAATAATGATTCATGATGTATATCGATAATCCTAATACCTACACCGTTGTTTCGATACCTCAATAAAGAGCATTCCTAACTTCTTTACTCAAAGTCAAATGTCCAGTGGTTAGTGATCAACCTAGGGTGAGGATTTGTTCAGATCGCCCATAGAGGCATCCAATTTGACCTATCAACTTGGTATCAACAAATTTGTATCGACTTGGTAACAGCCGGGATCGACTCTTAACGTGCCCTTCGAAGCACGGAGACGCTCAGATCAAATACCACTATGCCCACCCATCCATGGGCCAGCTGCACTCTATGTTGCTTAACCTGCTAATCGTTTACCAATCAGTGAACGCAACGAGCTATGAGCGCCTACACTAGACTGATAGAATACGATGTTACCTACGACAGTATAACAAGCAATATTTTGAGCCATCTTTTAACATTTTCAATAGCAAAATTCTGCTATAATATCAGCTACGGCCATCTAACTTAACACAACATATTATATTGAAGTACAATGTCATAAAATAGTCGAAATTACGCGGGACCGATATCCAAAAACAATGTCCCGATCGACGATACACGTTAACATATTTTGAACTTTATCTCAAACCGAATAAAGTTTCTTTTATGTATTACTAAAATGAATGCAACTACGCGACTGAATAAGTTTTTTTCAATTGCAAAAGACTTAATTTGTTGTACAACTCGCAAGCGAAATTCAATCTCCATCTGTAACGTTAAGGCTTAAAATCGCTTGTATACTAAAATGATATATGACGTACCAAAATCAAAAAGGTTATCCACGAAAATGTTAATATAATAGTTGCTTCAGTACTACGGGTTTTGTTAGCGTGAAAGCATAAATCAATTTTATGGCCTCATCTAAATCAAACGCGTTTTAATGGGCGGCCCACGTCATATCATGGCATAGTATGATAATTTACTGCTACTATGTGACGAATGTTAGAAATAAAGGCCCCTCGGACCCCCTCTTACTCCTCCTACGTTCCCCTTCACCTCCCTACAGCGAGGGATTAGTTTTATGCCCTAAACCATCGTCGTAAATATGTCACTCGTATCTTAGACTCGGAGCGTGTGTCAGAAGAGATAATTTTTAAATTTACTTGTTAAGTTTTTTGAGGCTCCGTTAAAGTGTGCTTGTGTTGCGTTTAGGTTAGTGAATGGTCTCACAATGTTTAAACTTTGAGATTATGTGGATAGATAAATAGAAAACTATTTTCTACGAATTACATTTGGTTTCATTGGCTTTGCCTTTGGTCTAGAATCTATCAAATAGAAAATCAATCCATATCTTCACAGGCATGTTGTAAGATACGACTAAGGGAGTGCTGGACTCCCCTAGTTTAACTGATATCTGCGTAACGTTCTAAACAATCGCCTTACTTTGAAAATGCATAAGTTTTTATATCGAGTTATCTAGCAAATCTTCAAAATATTTATAATTATTTCTATTTAATTGATTTATTTAAATTACATACACTAGAATGTATTAACTTACTTATGTGCTTACCAGTGAAATCCAAGATGAATTTAGAAACTTTGAAATGTCACATAGTTGCCCGACTTCGAACCGTCAATTTCGTATTACGTGACGCTAAAAATATTCTGGCTTTTAATAAAAAAATTGGCATTTTTTTTAATAAAAAAAGCGTGTAGGTATGTATTTTAATAGTGCAATGTAAATTTGGCTGCCATAGTGGTGCAAAGTACGTGCGATACAAAAGAACCCGATAAAAGAACGGTATGTTCTTTTCTATCGCAGAAGAATTACACACAAGATAGAACTCAGAAAACTTAGTAATTTAATGTTCTACGTAGATAAAGTGATAAGTTACTCATAGCCGGTATCGCCCGAATAAATGTAATCAAGGAAAAATCATAATTCAAAGTTTATGCATTCATTCATTGATATTATTATATTTCCAGTAAATGTGAGTTACAAGAAGCAACAGAACTAGTAGAGCAAGCCAACCATTTTTAAGAATTAAAAGTAATTTACGATCGATTAAAAATATCGAGTTTATAGTCTAATCGATTGATAATCAGATAAATAAATAACACAAATTGTATCAATTAAAACATAGTAAAAATAACATAAAAATACTCGATTTAAAACTATCGATATAGAGACATAATAGTATCTTATCCGACTAAATAAAAAAGTTCGAAATCATTATTTATCTATTTTACGATAGCCGCCACTCCGGATTGGTGACGTAAACCTTATGGTCATCGACCATAAACCAACCAGAACACGATTGGCTGGCCAACACTAAATCTACCATTTTAGTACCCAAAAGGTTTATGAGCATACCATAAAAGTTTAAGGTGTCAATTGATTTGAAATAAAAAGAACTACATAATATATCCAATTATACAGTTTGAATGTATTTTTTTAATATTCGTTAGATAAAGTTCCTTGTTAGTCGATATGTACAAATACAGTCGTGTGAATTGCATCTAAGTTTGTTGAGTCGATCTTGAGATATGTGCAGTCAGATAAACATACTTTATGTCTGAGATATGGGTACAACTTACACTGTTTTCGGTCTGACCTGAAAACCGATGATGATTACGATATATTTTACGCGAATCAATATAAAAACTCAAGAAAAGACAATTGAGAAATGTTACAGCAATATTTATTAAAGACTAGCTTTCCGCGGCGCGTTTTCCTCCGCGTCTTTGCTTACTGCTTTGCTCCCGTCGCCAGTAGCGTGATGTTACGTAGCCTATAACCTTGCTTGAGAACTGGGCTATCATACGCAAGAAGAATTTTTTATATCTGACTGGTAGTTTCTGAGATTAGGACGTTCAAACAAACAAACTCTTCCGGATTAGGAGTTCTGTACCGCTGGCCTTTACAAAACATAATTAAAAGTTACTAAGTACAGCCTGATTCGTCGCTGCTGTTTAAATTTTCACCATGACTAGCCTGTTGGCCTAGTGGTTATTGACCCTGACTGCTAAGCTGGAGGTCGTGGGTTCGATTCCCACCCAGGACAAACCTTTGTGTGATGAGCATGATTGTTTGTTCTGTGTCTGGGTGTAATTTATCTATAATGTGTATGTATTTACAAAAAAAATGTATATAAGTAGTATATCAGTTGTTTAGTACCCATAACACAAGCAAATATAATTGCTTAAATTGGGGCTAGATGGCGCTGTGTGAATGTGGCAGAATATTATTATTATTATTATTATTATGTTTAAAGTGGATTAACAATTCTGAACTTATATTTAATATTTTATTCAAATCAGGACAAGTATCAACCCTCTAGCACAACAATAACAGATTGACCAGCGCTGAATTATAGGGTTAAGTAAATAAATTTGTGATTTTTTTATTTAATTTCTAAATCAGCATACGGCTCACCACCTGCCTAAAACAAACTTAAAAGAAAGAAACCCATTTTTTTATGGCGATGCTACTCACTATTCCCACAATTAATACAAATCTAATGACACCTCAATGTTAAAACCCATTGAGCCATTTATGCTATGCATTAGAGGAAGCCAAAGAAATAGACATACATACGCTCGAAGAACATTACCTTTTTTGACTTCGGTAGTCGGGTAAAAAGAAAGAGAAACGAAGGTATAATTGTACCCAGCAATGATCTACTACGGTAAAGTGATTTATTACCTTTGATTAGTACGGTCAGCAATACACTTACTAAGCCAGATGCACTACGAAAAACACTTGTCTTTGATACAGAGGTTTATGCCATCTTCAAGTTGATAATACTTATTTGCCACCGAAGTTGAAGTTACAGATCTTCAGATATTTTTCTGGTTCTGTCAATGAATTCATGTATATTTTAAAGGCAGTTTTATTTTCTTGTGATATAAAAATACAAGTAAACTCGCATTCATAATAGTATTGATGTTATCTGTAATATAATCGTGTCATCGATGTAGTAAAATTGAATCTGGTTCTGTTATAAACTTACGAATCAAGTGTAAACAATCTCTATTGCTTTTTTATGTCTTAAAATCGTGATTTGAGCGTGAATGCATGGGTCTTTTGTACAAACATGTACGTATCTATACATAGGAAACAAACCTTTAAGTTTTTGTTTGCTAATTTAAAAAAATAACGCATGTAAACCGAACCTCCGTCATTTTTACAAATGTAACTCTAACAAAAAAAAATATCTCAAACGTCTATGTACGCTATGGTAAATATAACAAGAAAATAAATAGCTTGCAAGCAAATAGAATAAAATTAATTTTTAACATTAATTTTAAACAGGATGTAATAACTCAATATACAGCCTTGAAAATATTAAGTTCTTTTACAAAATCTCATAAAAAAACAATTCAAAAACACAAAAACTTGGTTTAAACATGTAGCAGCGCACGGTGCAAGTCTGTCTAAACGCGAACTTGCCAGTCCCCTCGACTACATAAATCAATTTGTCAGTTACACTGTGACGTACACACACACATACTTCTAGTTGTTGACTTGGAGTTTGGTGTTTCTTTTTACTTTAAATGCAGTGCAATTAATGATTGATAGGTTAAAGAATTTTATGTTCTGCTACATTTTATTTATTTATTTAAAACTTTACGCACTGTATGTATACATGGTAGAGCTTAATGCCAGATAGCATTTTTACCAGTAAACCTTTGGGTGATGCGAAGATGAATGTGCACGTTTAACCAAACAACTAAACAAAGAATTATTACAATAATAAATATACATAAATGAATTTTGTATACACTAAATAATAATATAGGTACACTATAATCTATTAAAAATAATTTCATGCATCCATGTTTCTTTAACTTAAGCTATGATCGTTGCCGTGTAGGTATGTTATTTGTTTAGCCATATTTTTGTTACTTTGTTTTATGTCTTAGTTACGTATTTACTCTGTGCTCTCTAAATGTTAATCTTAAGTTATAAACAATATTTCTCAGTAAATGAATTATGTATGCAATTCTTTAGGAAAAATAAAGTTATTCTTGAACTTTAATATTTAGTACTTTTACTGTATAGTAGTTAGGCTAATATGTAGAACTGCACTTCCATGACTAATTTAGGTTAAAGCTAAAAAAATACTAATAAAAGACAAGAGAGCCGCTTATATGCTAATATAATGGTTCAAAAAAGGTATAGGATTGACATAAGCTAACTCCAACATTGTCGTTAGCTTATATCAATCCCATACATTTTCAATCAATTCTATTCTATTAGCATATATGCTACTTGTCTTGGCTCTCAGAAGTGTTACCTGTTCAATAATTATCGACAAGTACGTTGAATTCCTAAATATACTTGGGATGGCAAAGTAGGAGGATCGAGGAGTATTTATATCTCCGGGTCTATCACTTATCCTTAAAGCCTATAGTCTATTCATACTAGCGTTGCTTTAGTATGGAAAATAACACTTGTGTTGATATTCTATGAGAGGGTAGTACTTCCTAGGACGATCTAGCTCATTCATGCTTAAACCAGAAAAGATCTCTTAACGTAAAAAAGCGTTGCAGGTTAAGCAACATATTGACTTAACTGTTAAATCACAGTGTTATCTAATACTGTTTCTATTTTACAATGTCAAAACATTGTATGCCATGTTTAATAAATTTATTGATAGTTTTTACATATTTTGTATCGTTAAATATTTAATAAATTCACGTAGGACATGTCTTTTTTTGACTAATTTATATCTTGTCATCATGTTACGTCACAATCCTGTGTTTTATGAGTTTTTAAGACATGAGTGATATGTTAAATCTTGTTTGGCCTTCATTATAATCATGGGATTATAATAATCTTACCTAAGTTCTAACACTTCATTTGTGTTTTAAATTTATACTTAACGCCACATAGACGGTAAATGACCCTTTGTAGATAGCATATTGCTATTTTTAACTCATTAAATAGTTTAGATTATGACTGCGCTATGATTTATGGCTATTCAAGTTGGATATAATTGAACTTAATATCTATGTTGAAATACTAATTATATATTACATGAAATTCATATTGCATTTTATTATGTGTTGATAATATATTACGTAAATTTGACAAGATTTTTTATTTACCAGAGAACTAACATAAAATTAAACCTACAGAAAGTACCTACTTACATTCGGACTCGAAACGAAATCACACCCACGGCATTTAGTTCCATTTCATAAAATATCATTTAAAATTCTAATCGGTTTCTCATATCATTTAATAAATAGTAAAAGAGCTCACTTCACCATCGCTTTATCTGACGCCCTGACGCTGACTGTAGTACCTATATACATACTCTATAGTAACTTTAGACAAAATAAAAAAATATAATTATGTACCTATTTGTAAAAAAAATATATTTAAACTTCTATTTCTGCTTATAACTTAATATCCGTAAGTCTTAAAAATCATATTACCCTTCAATCCTGTAGTTTAAATTTAAATCCTATTAAAAGCAATTGACACTTTGATATTAGAAAATACACGAAGCAATATTTCTTCCGATACCCTTGCATTGGTTCTAAATGAAACGATTGCGCGATTACGCTACGTGTTTACTCAATAATTCGATGCGTCTGACTTGTTGTCCCAAGGCAAAAGCACTCAGCGATTGTGTGAGTGCTGAAGGCTAGAAAAACGATATACGTTTATAAATTATTTCATTTTGTTAGAGCTCACAAGGTAGACGAACGACCATATAAGGGCGGCTGGCAACCAATAGATGAGGGCGGCGAACGACCGTCCGCCGCGGCGAAAATTGGGGGAGACCTATACCCAGCAGTGGACGTCTTTTGGCTGATATGATGATGATAATGATGACGTTAGAGCTCATTTTATTATTATTTATTATTTGTGTTTATTATTATATCTTTAACCCTTTCATGAACATACAGTAGACACAATAGTGTGTGTAGAACAATAGATTGTGATTGTGTAGTAAGTTTTACTGTCATCACGGCCATATCCCTTCACTTTCCCAGAAAGTGTTAATAATAATACCAGCCTGTTACTGTCTCACTGTCCTCATACAATGAGCCTTCATTGCGATCCTTCAGAGCCTTGCTCAAAGCGGATTGGTAATTTCAGATTTTTAAGTGCATGTTTCCCAACGATGTTTATTTTTACTTTACGTAATGTAGATAAATATTAGTACCTAATATGTATCCAGTACCAATTGATAAGTTATATTCTTACATTGCCTTGTTTCAAATTCGAAGCTTCAAAACCACTAGGCTACGACTTATTCACTTATTGGTAAGTGTCAATCAGAAAATATTAACAATGCGAGAAAGCTGTATTTCGCAGTTCTATTCACTTGTGGCATACACCAGTATCGCTTGCGATCCGGTCACGACTCGTCATTTCTCGCATTGTCGTAATCCGCTGATTTACTAGCGACATTAATCAGGTTGACGGCCGATAGGGACTAAATCACAACCACGCTGTCTAATGCCATCAACACGACCTTTACTCTTATCAGCATAAGATCTAAATTCCAACAATATAAAGCTCTCATACACACACGATATTAACACTACTGCATGTTATTACTTGTAATTCTTTTTGCGAATTTTGTGCACATATATACTTTTTTTTTGTTTCATACATGTTTTATTTGTCTAGCCCGACGTCTTGCTGATTTATTGGCTGTTTTCTTTTATGTCCGTTTTAGGGGGTTTGACTGTAACGCGAGATTTTAAAGCATGTTCAGATTTTGTGTGATGATTATTTATTTTGTATTGTTTGGTATGGTTCCTGTGGAAGTAAAGAATACGTTTGATAGGCGTGGAGGCAAACATACTTACGTCGTTTGTGTGATTAGAAGCATCAATATTGCTTTGTTAAATTTGTCATGAAAAATGTACTAGAAGTGCAGCTGTTGGCTGTAAATATTACTTTAGCGTTATAGTGGAAACGAACGAACTCTTCTGTATTTGGTTCTGCAATCGACTACATCAGTGACGCAGTGGGACTGAGTGCGACGTCTTGTTTTCTTTTCAAATCCCTCATGGTACTTACAGGGCTACTAGATTGCGGAGAACGAATAATACGAAATCTAGCTGTGTCATAGAAATTCAATTTTTGTACGCTCTATAGATCTACGTCATGTAACTATATGATTCACAAATAATATTTGTTTGTAAGTGTACTTTGTGTCCTTAAATAATTTTTTTGTTAAGTAATTTGTGAAACTGAGCTTGTTGCTTACTGCTGCAGCCGTAATCTACACTTATATTACAAAGCGGAAGAGTTTGTTTGTTTGTTTGAACGCGCTAATCTCTAAAAATACCAGTCGGATTTGAATAGTTTTTTTTTGCGTTACTATGGCTATGTAACATCACGCTACTGGCGACGGCGGGAGCAGAACAGTTACAGCAGTAACAGCAGGAGGCTTGTAAGAAATAAACAGCTCAGTCACTCAGATCGGAAGGCTTAAAAAAACAAGCTATTTCTCAAGAGGTTACAGGACGTTGTCAACAAGTTGGATCAATGACGTAGAGTCAAAAGTATTACACAAAAAAGATACTTAACAAAGAAAATATAAAAATAAAAATTGTGTATAAAGGCGAGCCTAACTCAAAACTGAGTTCCCTAACAGCATGCCTTAGAGTGGAAAAGGAAGTAACATTATTGAGAGTATATTAAGTGTACATTTTAGATAGAAAATAGCAAAAGTACGAATTCCGAACTTTTGACAGTTAAACAAAATAATTAATAGGTTTATTTGTCTATTATTTTTCTATAAAATATTCATTTTAATATAGGATAAAGCCAATTTTCAGAAAACCTGTCCATCAAAATGAAACTGACGACGTCACTGCTAAACATAAACTTCTCCTAAATGGAGAAGTTTAATACGTATCTATAATATTTTGACAACCTCTGTGGTTCTGTGGTACTGTATATGAACTGCCACGCAGATCTGGTGTGCATAAACATGGATAATTGCATTGGTCTGGGTATTTCTATGTATAATATGCATGTTTATCTGCATTCTAGAATCCACAAGCTTTAATTCAATCAATTTTGAGTCTAGATGGCGTTGTGTGGTTGTTGTGGTATTTATTATTCACTAGTATATTATCTATTCTTATTTAACTATACATATAATAAAATTTTATTGCCTTTTATTGGCAGGTAGCTGATGTAATAAGAAGTAACATAGGCTACGTTTATTTTAGAAAAAATCTTTTATTTTAGAAAAGTAAAGTAATGTTGATCGCCTGTTAAGCGGAACGAAGTTTGCCGGGTCAGCTAGTATTCTTATATATTCTATTATAACAGTCTCTTATTAGACGGTTTAGTGAAATGTTCGAGATCAATGTAAACCACTTAGGTAAAGCGAAATAACTATTTACCTTCATAAAGCACAGATAAGTCTTGTGACTTAATAACCGAATCCCTATTACGTATCATACAAATTATTAGCCTACCAAAATGACTCCACTCTGCCTGATGGTAAGCAGTCAGTGGAATCCAGATAACAATAAAAAGTTCAAATTATATTTACCCTAAAAAATCTTTTACCAAGCTCATTCTCAAACTTCTCAATCGCCTCCGTTTCCTTCACCCTTTTAATCAGAGCTCGTAAATCGCGATCAATATATTATATTTTTAATTCCACAGCTCTAATACATCAGACAGATTTATGTCGCGACAACAACTTATGGATTTATTGCACTTCAGTGCGCCATCTTTGCGTTCTATCACGATTGCGTTTGTTTGGATAAAAGGGTTTAGAGAAAATATGTGTGTTTCATCATGTAATTTAGAAAATTTGCAGTACTAGTGTAAGTGGTCTTGAATTAAAACAATAAAGAGAAAATTTGAACTCTTTTTGACAACTACCTACTCTCAGCTCATATTCCTGTTGTTTATTTTTCCTAAGACCTTAAATTCAAAGCTCAAAGCATTTATTTCCTTTAGGATCATAAAATATGATGCTTATAAACGTCAAAATAACACGAAGTTAGTCAATTAACCTACAGCCAGTTTGCTGAGGAGGTGGAGCCATAAGAAGAATTGGCAAGAAACTCAGGCCACTATTTTATCTAGTTAGATGTTATAAAATTTATCAAGATTGTCATAAAACCTTATTTTAAACGTATATAAACCCAAAGAGACATAATTTTAATTTTGTGCTACAATGTTAACGCATTCTGCTAACACCGCTTTCAGTAGCGAGCGTGATGATACAAATAAATGACGCGAACAACTTGTGGATTTATAGCCCGTTTCTGACACAAACTTGTGATGGACGACTCGGGCCGGCGCTCTAGGGTACTTTTATGTAACGCTAAGGGTTTTTAACTGTAATGTTATACTTGTAGGATAAGATTACTGTATTTTGTATAGTTTCATATGCCTAAACTAGTAGGCAAACTGTGCTTGTGTGTAAGATAGACATAATTGATTCCTACATAATGCCGCTATAGGCATACAAAAGATTGGTATTAGAAAAATGGGATTTATAAGATTAATATTTGTTAAAAAGATAAAATTTTATGATTGATGACCCAGTGGTTATTGCACTTGCTTTGTACCGTGTAGGTACCTACTGTGCACGCTGTGGGTTCAAACCCGGGTAAATACCAATGTGATTTTTCAAATTTATAAAACAACTAGCGTCGCCCCACAACTTCGCCTGCACCTAAAATTTGTTTCGTCTTCCTCGGGAACCAGACCGATTTTCGGGATAAAAAGTAGCATATGTCCGTCTCCGACACCGAATATAAATACAAACCAATTTTGCATCGAAATCAATTCAGCGGTTTAGACGCTGAGTGATAACAAACACACACAAACTTTCGCATTTACATCATTAGTAGGATTCTAAAATTCCTAATTTTCCTTGAGCAAGTGATCAATAGGATCTTTGTATAAAAAGAGATCTTCAAACAGATGGGATTTAAGCAATTAAAAAAATAATTCTTAATAAAAGTATCTACTTCATCTCAGATACCATGGGATGCTTTGTAAAATTGCTCAGAAAAAAAGAACAGCGTATGTTCTATTTTTTTTTCAGTCTATTTGTGACCACGGCCGGTGTAACCTGGTCGAAACGTCAAGCAAAATAAGGTATGTAAATACCTAATGCATGATCGCGTTAATGCCCGTATATTTAGTTCTACTATAGCGTATGTTCTATTTTAATGTGCTATTATAGCAGTTATTCAACACCTGAGGGCCAGCAAGTGGCATACATGCTAATAGAATAAATAGGATTAAAAATGTTTTTTTTTTATATTAGCCTACCAAAGTGACGCCACCCCGCCTGAGGTAAGCAGTCAGTGGAATCCAGAAGTGGTGGCCACCATACCAAAATCTATCGTCTTAAACTGCTGGTATGGTGGCCTCCACTATGGCGGCTGGGAATGGGGTTAGAGGAAGGGAATGAGGGAGGTGAGGAAATAGGAAAGGGGGGAAATTGAGCCTCCGGCGCTCTCACTCACCGAACGAAACGCAGTAGTAAGGATACTACTACTCTTAAGTCGATCTTCTATGAGAGGGTAGTACTTCCCCGGATGATCCGGCCCATTCATGCTGAAATCAGCGTGGATCTACTACCGTGATCTATTCTATTCTATTAGCGTTTATGCCACTTGTCTATGCCCTCTGATATCTCAAGATACATCGATCTAAATGATCAGAAACCTTGTTTAACAATGAGTGTTTAAGTTGGTGGGGTCGCGATAATTATTCATGGTGTTTTTAACAGCCGGGCTAGGCGGCGGAGTTTTGGCCACTACTACAGCGACGAGAGGCTCACTCGTGTCGTAAAAATGTGGTTAAGGAATGGTATGGAGTAGTTCCTGTTTCTTTTTGTTTGTTCTATTTTATGAAGGTCATCAAATTGAAACAACTATGAAATACAATAAAATTCTTAGGATGCTGGTGGAGTATAATTTTAACCGCTAGAACTCAGAAGTAGTTTTTAGTTTTATAAGGTTTTTTTTTATTTTTGCAAAGATTTAACAAACAACTTTTTAAACGTTTATTTGAAGAATTTTATTTAATTAATTTATTAAATATAGCTTAGTTGTCATATTTAATGCTTTGAAGCCTATTGTCAAAAACAGATTAAAATATATTTTATAAAAGTAAGGAATAATTTTAAAAGTATTATAAAATCAGCAATTACTATAAGTATTAATAGACACTACAAAAAACTCACAACAATAAAAATAATGTATAAAAAAAAATAACATATCAAATCCTCTCCACGCCACTTCTATTCCGTTTGAAACAACCATCTCCTGACTTGTTAATGCAGGTGCCTACCGTCTTAGCATATTGCAACTTCTAAATAAGTCCATTATTCCTAACATCCACTAACATTCGGCAATGTTCAACGAGATGCCCGACGCCCGTGCTGGAACGTTATCACGAACAAAATATTTGATGGACCAAACCTTGTGCAAATTGAATTTATTATTCAGGTTCAATCAGAAGGGCGGGAACTACTGGGTTGCCAGCGTTTGGAGAAATATTGATTTTATATTTTTGTGAATACATTCAGTTTATAACGTTTGTTGTCTGTGCCTCTTAGCCAGCTCGGTAAAAATTAATGTAATAAGTAGGTAGGTACAGCTAAAATAATGTAATTTAATTACTAAAATTTAATGTATTATTGTATTATGAAACCTATAAAGGTTTCATTATATAATAAGCATAATATTATTATTTGCAAAAATAGAACGAAACATAAATTTTGAAAAGAATATTATACACTAGCTGTGCCCGCGACTTCGTCCGCGTAGAATAGTGATTTTGGGCAGCATTTTTTGGATATATCTTTTGGTTTGTTTTGAATTATAAACATCTTCGTTTAGGTGAATAAGAAAAATCTTTACAGTAAATGCTTCTCTATCTACGATATTAGACGTATAGCCATCGCGGATCAAAACCATACAGGCTGCTAGGATTACTTACACGTGGCAAATCCACATAAAGCTGACCATGCGAAAAACAGTTAATATTTAGATCCACACTCATTAATTGTCATCGCGAAACATAGGCTCACTGGAAACTGAACTCGTTTAAAACTAAACGGGAAATTGTTTGGAATGAAAGGAATCTGAGGAATAAAAACGCTGTAAGTTTTTTTTTATATTAGCCTGCCAAAGTGCCTCTACTCTGGCTGATGGTAAGCAGTCAGTGGAATTCAGAAGTAGTAGACACCATTCCAAAAGCCAAACTACTGGTATGGTGGCCTCCACTATGGCGGCTTAGTGAGATGCTTCTTCACGCCTCGCTTAAAAGTCCCAGGATGAAAGTTAGGTGTGAACACATGCGCTGGTAAAGAGTTCCAGGCTTTAATTGAGCGACAAAAGTATAAAGTGCTGAACCGTTTGGTTCGAGACCCTTTAGATTGCACTGTGAAAGGGTAGCACTTCAGTCCCGCATGTGTCGTTCTGGATAAAAAGGGAGAGGGAAGAATTAATTTAAAGAGCTGTTGAGAAGACTCTCCGTGGTAAAGGCGATAGAAGACGGCCGTTGAGGAGGCGATGTCTCTTCGCAGCTGTAAAGGCTCAAGGGTCTTAGGCCTCCGGGCTTCCATGATACGGACTGCTCGCAAAAGGCCGCCATACCGTCTCGAAAATGGTCGCCGGGTTCCACTATCCGGTCACCAACCTGCACGACGAACCACTCCGAGATTATGCGCAACCTGGTGGGGCAGTCTCTTTTTTTTTGGTTAGGTCTAATTGGGCCCTTGTACAATGCTGCGGGCGGCCCACACCACCCACACAATGACTCCGCGGATACTCAGCTGGTCCCACACATGCTGCGAGGTCAACGCCATCTAGACCCAAAGTAAGCATATTATATGCTTGTATTATGGGTTCTAGAATACGGATAAACATACTTAAATACTTTTATTTTTGTAAATAGATACATATTATACATATAAACACCCAGACCAATACAAATAGACATGTTCATGCTACAAATATTTGCACTGAGCGGGAATCGAACCCGCGACCTCACAGTCCATACACAGTACCACCGAAATACAGAGGCAGTCGATTTCCCCCTGACTTTCCCCTCCCTTTCCCCTGACTTCTCCCTAACTACCCCCGCACTTTCCCCTCACTTCTCACTTCTCCCTTCCTTTCCTCTTCCTCCCCCTCCCTTCCCCCTCCCTCCAAATTTCAAGTCGCCAACTTTAAAAGCAACGATCTTTCCATACAATATTTCATCCCTTATTTCACTCCTATAAATCCACCCCAGTAAAAAAAAAATTATGAGCGTATTTTTTATTTAAATAAAAGTATTCCAAAACAAAATTTCAAAGCTGTAACTTAAAAAATGAAGACGTTTCATACAATCGATTTCATCCCTTTTCATACACTTAAGGGTTGAATTTTTAATAACCCTTTCTTTGTACACTTCTAGACATTAAGACAAACACACCCTCCAAATTTCAAGTCGCTACGACCAGCGGTTTAGGCTTTACGTTGTCTGTCAGTCAGTCAGTCAGTCAGGACAAAGCCTTTTATAATATGTATGGATGTATGGATTAGACGTATAGCCATCAGGGATCAAAGCATACAGGCTGCTAGTAATGCTAACACGTGATAGTGCTACATAAAGCTGACCGAAAAACAGCTAATACTTAGATCCACACCCACAACTTTTAGTGTCTTACCTTTACTTTAATTACTTAATTAATTAATTACTTTAATTAGTCATCGCAAAACATAGGCTCACTGGAAACTGGACTCGTTTAAAACTAAATGAAAGACTGTTTAGAATGACAGGAATCCGAGGAATAAAAACACTATCAGCTATTCCGCAACCTGTTAAAATATCTGCTTCTATAAGATTTCGTAGTAAATTAACGAATGTTCGATGTGATTCTTTAAATTGGCATAACTTTTTTATTTATGAACCGATTGACATGAAACAAACACTAAATGTTAAGTGAAGCTTACCACAATATATTAGTGAAAACCATATTTAAATCAGATAAGCCGTTTCTGAGATTAGCGTGCACAAACGCACAGACAAACAGACAAACAGACAAACAGACAAACAGACAAACAGACAAACAGACAAACAGACAAAAATTTTAAAAATCATTGTTTTGGGTTCTGTTTGCTTTGATATAGGTCCCAATAGTATTTTTTCTCATATATCTTCCATGTACAGACAGCGATCGGTTACATTTTTATTATATGTATAGATTACCTTGTGATGTCACAGTTTTAACCGCTTGACCGGATATCATTGTAATTTGATTAAGAAGTACTTATTTAATTTACTAGGTCATTTTTTTTTTAATTTTCTGAAAAACCATCTCTTTATATTTACAAACTAGCTCACCCGGCGAACTTCGTTCCGCCTAACAGCCGATCAACATTACTTTATTTTACAAAAATAAAAGAAATTTTCTAAAATAAACGCAGCCTAAGTTACTCCTTATTACATCAGCTACCTGCTAATAAAAGTCCCGTCAAAATCGGTCCAGCCATTTCAGACATTAGCCGGAACAATAGACAAACAGACAGACAGACAAAAATTATAAAAAATGTTCATTTGGTGTATGTACCGTATAAATATTCATATACATGTGCCAAAAAACGGTTAATTCAATATTACAAACAGACATTTCAATTTCATTATATGTATAGAAAAGAAGACCACGAAACTATTTGATGCTTGCAACACTCGCCTAGTAAGTAGTGTTGCATATTTATGAAAAACCATTGACGAATAGGAGAGTAGGTCACAACAACAGTACAGGGACATCTTGTGGCGGATTGATACTCTTAACTTGATGGGATCTTTCGAGATGGTTCGGGATGCCGAATGATACGTCCTTGAAAAATAAATGAAAAGATACTTTTTTATTTATCTAGTGTTATTTATGTAAATACATTTTATTGATTGCAAAGCGCGAATGAAGAAATAGTTTTAAATATGCATATCCGTATATTGTTACTCAGTGTTTTATTGTGTATAAGATTTCAATGTTTGATAACTAACCTGCACCCTTACCTACAATAATATTTTTCTGTTTTAGAACGATCATATTTTTTCTAAAAGATTGCTATTTTCGTCTGTACATGACGGAAAGAACGATCAAGTAAAAACAACTAACCATAATTCAAACCTTCCTATTATTCGTATTCGAATAGTTCAGAACTTATTTCATTATATTAAATCAACAAGCAAACAGCTCAAACTTCTTTCGCTTCAATTAAAATAACAGCACGCGACCAAAAATAATTGGTAAATAATGCCGTACATGTACTTCCTAGAAGGTACTTCTTAAATTTATTGCGTAATACTTAACCGACTCGGAAAAAAGCATTGAACAATGTAGAAAAAAACAGTATCATTCTAATAGCGGGGCCGAGTGAGTGAAATACTTCTGCGAGGGGAGGAAGAAAATAAAATGAATTTATTTGGCTCGGCGCTCACGAAGTTTTCAACTGTTTAATTCTTGAATCTTGTACCAGCTTTTGTTGACTTAGATTGGGCCCTGTTGGGCGCCAATAACGCTAAATGGACTTGCTAGTGTAGTGAAGTTAAATTCTTTCAATGTTTTGATTTAAATTATTGTAATTAGTACATTAAACAATTGTATTATATTTTATAATATATGACTTGTTCACAGGTAAATTTGGTGGCCATAAAATATATTATGAAGATTCAATTTTATTTTAGGTAGTTAGGTATGTTACAATAACTTACGTAAAGATTCTTTTAGCCACTCCTCATTCCAGACCTGTGGAGCTCTAATAAAGCTTTCCGCAAACAATATTTGGAAAGATTTGATTTTGTAATCGCCAGTCTTCGCAAAGGCTTCTTCTGAAAGCTGCTTCGTCCTCTCAACTAAAAATTATTACAAATATATTTTATTTAATATCTCTACACAAACAGACTGGATATGTGGAGGATAGGTAATGTTTTACATATTGAATAAAGTCATGATTTTACAACCAAGATCTTAGTTAACTAGAGTAGATAATAGTAATAATAATACCACGACAACCACACAACGCCAGCTAGACCCAAAGTAGATAAGCATGTTTTAATAGCTTGTGATATGGGTTCTAGAATGCGGACATACTATACTTTTTTGTGTAAACACCCAGACCAATGCAAATAGCCATGTTCACACAATTATTTGGGTATATAACCCGCGACCTCTGCGTGGCAGTCCATACACAGTACCACCGAACAACAGAGGTTGTCCACAAATGTCTGTGTATTGTAGGAGTTTAAGCTTATTTATGTTAAGACCAGTATAGGAGACATAATATAATTATACCTATTATATTAGTAATTTATTCTTATAGAAATAATGCTTAGGGATATATTATGTAGGTACTCTTTCTCATATGGCTGAATGTCTCCTAAAACTCTCAAGAACAATTCAGAGCAATGTTTGAGTTTCTATTTCTATACACTTTTATATATTAAATCTCAGAATTTGCAAAAAATTAAACTGTATACCTAGACTTTATGAATGAATAAAGTTCATTCATCATTATCATCAGCCGAGAGACTTCCACTGCTGGACATAGGCCACCCAAAAGGTTTGTATATTACAAAGAATACTAACCTCAAAAAAAAACTGAAACTTCATTACAAGTTGAAAACTAATAACTGTTAATCCTACCTTAATCCTTCGAAGTAAATGTTTGGAGATATTTTTCTTTCAATAGACGTGTTTTCGCTGATATAATGGTGTTGAAATCTGTCTCGCGGCTATGTTGCGGGTTACCTGGTTAGAAAACACAGGTTTATTATACATGCGAAAAATACATAATTAAAATTTAATTCAAAGAAACAAAAGTCTTACTTAATTCTTTTGAATCAGACCGAACTTATCAAAAATTACAGAATTACACAAACTAAATTGCTAAACAAATACTTTTCAAAAAGATGCGCGCGCAGCCGCTTGTAGCCGCCATATTGACACTGCGCTTACGTAGCGGCGAGTTTGAAAAGAGAACAAGTGCTTGTTTGAAATGGCGGTAGATAAGAAGGAAGAAGGTTTTTGTTTTTTAATTTTTGTGTACTTTGGTAATGAAATGTGTGTCAGTTAAAAAAGTCTTTAAATGTTCAAGTTGATGTCGTCATCTTGGAAACAGATTGCAATGTCGGTGTTTATAAAGACTTAGGTATATTTAGAGGGAGATAATAAAAAATCTAGGTATACATACCTATCTTGAACAATATTTAAAATACTAAAAACTTAAATTAATCTTTGGTTGCTGCTATGCTCTCGTCGCCAGTAGCGTGATATCACATAGCCTATCCTCCAATATCCTCAAGAACTTAGCTATCAACCGCAAAAAGAATTTTCAAATCCTACTTTAAGTTCCAAAGATTAACGCCTTCAAACAAACAAACTGCCGGTTTATAATATAGTACTAGCTTCTAGTGGTGCGGTTTCACCCTCGTCTTTGGTTACTGCTCTGCTCTCGTCGCCAGTAGCGTAATATTACATAAACTTCCTCGAAAACTGGGCTATCATACGCAAAAATAATTATTCGAATCTTATCCAAATCCTTTGGTGGTTCTCGAGATTAGCGCGTTCAAACAGACAGACGCTTTTTAGCGACTTCCTTTACTATGTATAGATTTGCTAAAAGATCTAATCGCCAACATTTGAAAGACATATTTTAAAAACTTTATTAACTCATTAAAGAACATCATAAAGACTGTTATTTATTAGTAGGCTTATAGAAGATAACAATAACTATAATGTCGTAACCACATGAGTGAACACATGCAAATGACATAAGCGACACATCATCTCGACGTCGCTGTCGCTCCACTGCGACAAGTGTCGCATATATCCGTCATTATACTGATTTATGCGCCTCTGAGCATCTGCTCGCCATATTATATTGCACTTCATATAAGTCGTGTTAGTTTATTATATTATTATTATGTAGTAGATATTCTATACGTATTTTGTACGACCTGCCACGAAGTTTCAAGTTTGATCCTCGTGTGATCCTTTTACACGCCACGAAATATTCGGTCCGTGGTGTGAATCGCTGAACGATTTTTTTTTCAAGATCATACCATGGTCCGAATGAGGAATTCAAAAAAATACGGTGAAACGATGACCAGTATGAATAAATTTTATTACACTTAAGTAGAAAAGGTGGGTTATCTGTTGACAAATTTAGTCTGCAATTGTGTAGGTAAAAGTATGGTAAATGCGATATAACCGACATTCACGCGGGCGGAACTGCGGGCAACAGCTAGTAATATATATAAGAATGTCACACTTTTGCCAGCCTGGTTTAGAACCATTAACCTCATAGGAAGCGGGTATCGCAACTATTGAACATTGTTTTATAAAAAAAAGACACATTTTATTCATTCATACAAACATCATTCCAAAATAAAACTAATTTAACCAAACCATATCCCAAATAACACACGGCAATAATTCAAAAAACACTTTGAAAATGTTTCACAAAGAAACTGAAAAGTACATTACTACCACCCCATCCATCTCATCTCGTCACAAATCAACAAGACGCATGCTTTCCGCCGGGACTCGAACCCGCTCTAATGGCGCCGTCCGATTTATTAACAACACTACATAAACACGCTAATACTGTTAAAGAAGGGGGAAATAAAAGGATCCTACAAATTATGGAGGTGAACAATGGACTTATATTTTTGTTTTATATTTACGGGTTATATGGCTATCTATAATATAAACATGAATCGCTGAATGTGTTGCTAAGCGCAAATCTCGAGAGCAGCTGAACCGATTTCGCTAATTTTTTTTATAATATTTCTTGAAGTACGAGCATGGTTCTTACGGAGAGAAAAATTTAAAAATTGCTGACAAAAAAAACAGTTCTATATTCCCATACAAAAGTATCTTTATTTATCCCATATTGTTTAAAAAAATGTCCGTGGGCCGCTAGTTTTAATATATTATTATTGTATCCACAAAAATGTGATGTCTTGGTTTTGTCTGGAAGTAAGTGTTAAACTAGCATAAAAATTTAACTTCAATATGTATTTTCAAAACCGTAGTTTCTATTTGAGCGCCACAAGTAACGGTTCGGGTGTGTTTTATTCTCTGTTAATTTTTAATTGTTCTGTGTTAATTCTCTATTTAGCCCGGAGACTGGAATTGTGCCCGATATTATCGCAACAGGCTCGCCCCCTGTTACATAGGACAAAAATAAAAAAAATTACGAAAAGTGGGTCGTTAAACACCTCTGATTACCTCTACGGGGATAAAGGCGTGAAGCTATGTATGTATGTATGTAACGGGTATCCATCTGACAGCTACAAAGAAGTCCACGAATAAAACTACGTCCTTCTAACTACGTAGTTGAGTACTACACTCTTGAACAAGACTCCTAATTTGTCCTTCTTTCTTCTTGTTTCTACAATTTTCTTTAATTCTATCATTCTTTACAACGAAGTAATATAATAATTTCCCTTGAAGTACCTACTTATAGCGAACTGGAGCCAATATCTTATGATATTAATAGTGATCTGGTCATGTTGTCGATACGTCAGTATAACGTACGAGTACCCCGTCATTATTAAAATAATTAACTTTGCTAAAAGATTTTGACCCCACGATACAGGCTTGCCTAGTGTGGGGACCGTAGAACATTATTTGTCACCATATAACATGCTTTAAGTTTTTGGTAATATTATGTTTATTTTGTGTACCCATGTTTTTAATTAATATTTTTTAATTTTTTTGTTCAGATGATAATGTTCCGTCGAGATTATCAATTTTATGAGAGTTTTAGACATTATTTTAGAAATCAATTACACAGTGCAATATTATAATAAAGAGGATGGATCAAGAAAGCCGTCCAGCGGCGAGATTATTCGATGATTATGCTTCACGGATATTAAAAACTAATGGCTGGCACAAGAGCGCGAAGATTAGCACAAACAGAGTCCCTACCTAAGTGAGTAAATTTCTTTTTTAAAAGATGACTATGAATGATACCATACGAACATTTTATTTTAAAACTACCTGTTTCTCGCAGCTCCAACCGCGTGAATGTCGGTTATATCGCATTTTTTCATACAAACATTCATCCCCTATTTCAATACCTTTAATTTTTCCATGATAAAATATAGCCTATGTTGTTCCCCAAGGTCTATCCTAACTCTATACCAAATTAAATTTCATCCAAATCAGTTTAGTGGTTTAGGCATAAAAGCGTAACAGACAGACAGACTGACAAAAAGACAGACAAAGTTACTTTCGCATTTATAATATTAGTATGGAAGTATGGATATTCAGCAAAACATTACGGTATTATTACTTATTATTATTAATAAATGTCTCTTCTCTTAAAGAGACGGTATGAGCATTAATCACCACGCTTGCTCAAGGCGGATTGGCAATTTCAGACATTAAAGTCTAGGTTTCCTCACGATGTTTTCCTTCACCGTCTGTCAGAAATGTCCAAGATAAACTTAGAAAGTATATATGATTTGAAAAATCACATTGGTACTTGTCCGGATTCGAACCCCGTGTTTACGAAGCGGGTGCCTTAACCCACTGGACCATTTCGACACCACTAATTAAACAATAATTTTTATATTCTAACCTACTTATAGAACCTACTTGGTTTAAATCGTAGAATCAAAACCAAAAAATCGTATATTGTTGCCTTTTATGTATCAGAATAGGTCAATACCCCACTGTTAAAAACTTGCATTCATATCTTTTCACACTCTTATATTAAAGAACCCAATATTTCATCAAAATCAAATAATTTCTTTAATCTAAGCCCGGGACACACGAGCGACGGCGACGGCGACACGGTGACGTTTTTTTACATGATGTATAACTTCCTTTACGCGGATTAGTGGGACAATGTTGAACGCCAAATGTTTCGCGACACGTTGTGTACTTGGGCTTTTAATTGGTGTGTCAAATGGAATAAAAAAAATGGTTAATGTGATGATAATTGGTTGGAACGCTTAGGGTTAGTTGTGAAATAAAACTAGTTTAATTTGAATGTCGAAGATTAGTTGTGTATTAAAATTATTTGTTGTTATAAATTAGACAGCTGGCTTGACAGGAACTACGCCCTATGTTGCGGGGCATTTTAAAAACATAGATACTTTATAATTACAACAAACTTTGGTTCTCTATGGAACTTGAGCCCATAACATCTTACACTAGTCGTACTTCCACTGCGCTACAGAGGCAGGCAAGTTTATATTAAATACTCGTGACAATAAGGAGTAGAGTAAACATCTGAAGGTAAAGTATCCTCTTCATTACCAATATTCAATACAGAACAAAGATATCGAAGTATCACAAATGTCTGTAAATAATGTTTGTATGAGAGTCCACTACCAGCGCCACCTATTGACTTAATACAGTAATGTGCCGAATGGCGAACGTGAGAGGTGTTCTGTACACGCGTACTGTGCGACACACAAGTGCATTGGATTACAGTGTCACATATGCGGCGTTTTTCCTTAGCAGGAACTACGGAACGCGCCGCAAATGTTCAAAAAGAGCTAGGAAACGCCTATATCTTTGTGTTTGTTTTACCTATAGTGCATAATTTCTTATAATGTCATGCAGTTACTGTGTTCTTGATTATCGTGGTAAAGTTTTCTGCTGAGTTTAGTAACAGATTATGAAAAAATGTTTTTGCAGTTGAAAATTGAATCGGCGTACAATAATGTATATAAGAATAGTTTTCAACCACAAATTTAAATTGTTTATTCTAATTTTATTTTCATACTAGCGGACGTCACGCGGTTTCACCCGCGTGGTTTACGTTTCCGTGGGATTACAAGGATAAAATATAGCTTATGTTACTCAGTGATAGTGAAGCTTTCTAATTATAAAAGAATTTTTGAAATCGGTCCAGTAGTTTTTGATTTTATTCGTTCCATACAAAAATACTAATCTTTCCTCTTTATAATATTAGTATACATAATTTCTTTAACACTTTTCTTTCTATCAGTCCGTCGGCGAGTTATCAAAAAGCTCTACTTATGCATAGTTTGTGTGCTAAGTGCTTACTTATCTGCGTCGGTGCAAAAGTGGAGTTCGGTGTTTATCTCATGCTCAAATTATGTGGAAACAGTGTCTGATAAAGCGGCTCTGCTTTCAATCAGGAGAAAATTTTATTGAACTAGAGTGATGGAGTGTACCGTAATCTGCACTAGTACTATTCGATATGTATCAATAAAAAAAAAATAAAAAAATTATTGCCATACATACATTTGGTTAACTCAACACACATACACATATATGACAGTAGGGCAAAGGGCATGGTCTCAACTGTATGCTGTTAAGAATAGGTGCATATACAGTGCTGGTTTTCAGACCATTCCACTTGCTTGTCCTTGGCTGTAAGTCGAACGAGACCCAGTCAATCAATGCTTGGAAGTTTTATATTGCATATCTATTTCACTACTCGTACCTACTAAGTAGAATAGTTCTTATAATTAGGTGCTCATCATAATTCTTCATTCTAGTAGGTTTTTATACAATTAATGTAGCAAACTAGCTCGCAATCTTTTGGACGATTGTATCAGGGCTAACAATCGCGTTACCGACCCTGTAAGAACTTTTAACTTCTTGTTTTTTTGTCTGAATTTAACAAAAGCTATCCTATCCTATCCTACTAATATTATAAATGCGAAAATTTGTATGTGTGTATGTGTGTGTGTGTGTGTGTGTGTGTGTGTGTGTTTGTTACCACTCAGCGTCTAAACGGCTCAACCGATTTCGATGAAAATTTTTATGTTGATAGATTTGATGCCGAAAACGGACAAAGACTACTTTTTATACTGAAAATCTGGTTCTTAGGGATACAAAACCAACTTTACGCGCGGGCGAAGCCGTAGAGCTCAGCTAGTTCTAAATATTTCAGGCTATTATTGGTATACAATAACAACTATATTATATCAATTTCTACTAATATTAACACTATTATTAATTATTCGTTCCGTCAATACAAGTGTAACGAATATGTCCCAACGCGGTGATACCGATGGCTAACCCCCTACCCCCTTGTTTAATACCGGTATACAACTTTCTTCGATATCGGTAAACCTTCATAAATTTGACACTGAAATTTAAAGGGTATACGTTTGTATAACGTTAGTGTAATTAGGGTATGGAGAGAAATTAGAAGAAGTGCAAATATGGGCTGGGCTATTGCTTTGGTCAACTCGGCAAAGACATAATCAAACTTATTTATTTACTAACGTGTAATGAACTAAACGAAGGTGCTAGTTTATCTATGGACAATTCGCTGAAATATTCAGGCCGCCTTTTTATCGCCAGGTATCATGTCGGGGGGTTTGATTTCTGACAATATTTGTGTACTTACTTTTAAGTATTTGTATCGAGTGTGTATAGGTACTTTGTACATATTTATTGGCATGTTCTAGTTCTAAATCTGGTGTTATAGAGTTTCCTTAAAAGTACTTCATATCATCACGAGGTCATATTAAATTGGAAATAAAGAAAGAAAGAGTATTTATTTACTGCCTAGAGGCGACATACAAAAGATTAGAGAAAACAAGATTAAAAATTAGTACTAAAACCTTATCTCCTTACACTAGCCAAAGTCAGTTAAGATAGAAGTCATATAGAGATAAATAAATAATACCACAACAACCACCCAACGCCATCTAGACCCAAATTAAGGATATATTAATAGCTTGTGACATGGGTTCTAGAATGCGGATAAACTTACTTAGTTAAGTATATATTTTTTGTAAATACATAAGTACATATATACATAGAAACACCCAGATCAATACAAATAGCCATGTTCATGCACACAAATATTTGCACTGAGCGGGCATCGAACCCGCGATCTCTGCGTGGCAGTCCGTACACAGTACCAGTGAACCACAAAGGTTGTCAAAAGATGCAGAATTTACAAGATATAAAACAATTTCGTATCATTCCAGAACTTTGTTTCAATATCAGCAATATTTATTACAGTTTCAAGTACGTATCACAGTGATGACTTATATAAATACCTACCTAATCATTGAGTGATTGATGCTACATTTTACAAATTTAAAAATAGATGACACCAAAAAGTTGTAATCAAACTCATGTCAATTAAGTTAAATCAATAGCTTTAGGGTATTTAAAAGGGTATCTATAAGTAGTATATCAATCAAAAATTAAAAGAACCGGTACTAAACCGGTACATACCGCACCGATTGATTTCCATTGTTTAAACATTTAAAGACAAAGAACCGAACGCTAATGCCATCCGATTTGATCATTCAATTAAACCTCAATGGAAGAAAAGAGGTTTAAAGTCAAAAATCCACATAAATCACACTGGCTGATAATAATTGCCTCGATTATAAGCGGCCATTTGATGGCTATCGTTTTTAGACGATTATTAATATTCTATTTTTGAATTATTCGATTGTGTGAAAATTGTGTGAATTAAGAACATTCGTTCAAAAGATTGTAATAATGAAACGCGTTTAATAATTATAATATTTTACATACAATTTTATATAATAATGACGAGTTAAACTATGTAGACAATATGTCATAGTGTTTTTAGATTAAGGTAAATTTGATTTTTTACCCATAACATTCGTGTCTAACGTAGTGAATCTTAATTTAAGTTATTACTACTACTTTAAGATATGACGAACTACGAGTAGGTATTCTGAACTTACAAAAAATCTAAACAAATTAATACTTACCTAAATGTAGTATTCAGCAATTTTTGCTAAAAATATTTAGATCTGTCTACCCGTCCTGAGTATTCATAGTCAATATTTTTTTTAATTTTTCAGTATTTTGCTAAACAAAACCTAGGCACAACATGTTAGTTGATAAAATTAAAATTATAATTTCCAAATTGAAAAACATTAAATTGAATGACAACAAAATACACTAAATCAAATGCAAAATTTTAAAACTTAACACAACGCTTGCTACTAAAACTTCAAACCCTGTAATGAATTAGGGGTATTCTAGTTAGGTCCACCTCCCCGGCCCCCGTTAGGGGCCCGGCAATTTTATCGAGTTATAAATTTGAATTTGTATAATACTATGGCATTAACGCATGATTTATATTACTTGACTCCGGTAAGATTTCAAAGATGAAAAACAATAAATTATGTAACCGTTACTATTGCGTTTAATGGCGACCGTGAAGACGGAATTGTATGGATGTGACTGCATTTGGATGACGTTTGCTTAAAGAACATGTGCAGTTAAAGTCAAATAAAACTTTTTTGCTAATTTTTTTTTCACATACCAAATTAAGAAAGTTACGTTTTCATGTAAATAAATAGTAAAAAATAAGACACTAACAAAAAATGTTTCATTTATTTCATTTTCTTAATGTCGGTATCTCAACCATCAACTTAACTTTCCAAATTTGGATAGAACGTTCTAATAAACCTACTATGCATAGTAAAAAAGTTTACATTTGATACCATTAATATAGAAACTTAACAAAAATAATTAGATTACTACTTGACTATTTAAATCAAATGATCGATTGAACCCCATCCTTATTAGGTTAACGTCGAAGAGTTGACGACTTTTTACTTGGTCGAATTTATGCGACACATTTAGGAGGCGCTTGTCGTATACAAGTCAGTTAAATATTTAGCTTTCAACCACATTTCTACGGTTTATACTGGCAAAGGCACGATTTAGTTCCGCGCCGTAAATACACATGATTGATAGATTCTATTATGCACTAAAAAGGTTTGTTTCAGAAGTTTTCGGACTAGTTTTTGGGCATGTCTACTGAAATGTTAAATTTATTTCTGATTTTTGGGTTGCCTACTTACTGCCTACTTTGGACTGATTAATGCATTTTTAAATAGTGTCTATTATAGAATCCCTTAGGTATTTGGTTCGTCTATATGACCAGGGGCCTAAGTCTGCTATCCAATAGTGCCAAAATGGTCGATCATTGATCTCTTATGTTAAGTGTGATTTATCGATGTTAATTGAGACATTTGTTTGTTTGCACTTACAAAGATGCATATATATCTACCAACATTCAATCTATTGACAAATTTATACCTTTTTAAGAGAAAAATAAATGATTATCAAAACTAACGTAGGCGGTATTTTGTAGCGCGATAAGAAAACCCTATATAGATGTATTTTATACTTAACACTACCTTCACGTAACTTGATGGCGACCAATAAAAATCACACTTTACGACATTAAAATGTAAAATTAGGTTGGATCTACAAAATATATGGATCGTAACTTTGATACAGAGCGACTGACTGGATCAATACACTACTTTAAATTTTGATATATTTTTCAGATATTTTTAAATTTTAGTGTCATAAAGTTGAGTATTTAGTGGCATTTATAAGGTTTTATGTGCGGTAAAGTATGAAGAGAGATTTTTATATGGCTCGGTCGGTGATGATCTTAGGCAGGCCTGCTGTTTTATTATTAGCAAATAAATTTACTGCGTAATTAATATTGTAGTTTATTAATTTTGCTAATATTATAACACTAATTAAAAACAGAAAAAATTAAGAAATATTTTATGCGCGGTAAGTTATGATTTGTAACGATTAAATTCCATATTCAATTAATCTTTTTTTTTTTTAAATTAAGTAGCAATAGTAAAAAAACTCCAAAAGTCGAAATGGCCTAGTGAATAAGGCACCCAATTAGTAAACACGAGGTAGTGGGTTCAAATCCGGGCAGAACCAATGTAATTTTTAAAACCTGTACTTTCTAAGTTTATCTTGGTAATTTCTGACTGACTGTGAAGGAAAACATCGTGATTAAACCTGGACTTAAAAGTCTGAAATTGCCAATCCGCCTTGAGCAAGCGTGTTGATCAATGCTCATGCCATCTATATATATTATGAGAAGATGCCTTTGTCCTGCAGTAGGACAAAAAACGGGCTGGTATTATTACTTAACTGTTTCTTATTTATTAAAAATCTCCAGATAGTGGTTTTGCTAATCCTTCGCTATTATGGTAGTTCGGTTACCACACAATCTTCAGATGCGTGGTAACCTGTTAGCTCATCTGCTACTGTAGGCAATAAAATGGTCTGCCATACCTTAATCATCATCATATCTTAGCTTTAAAACGAATAGCTTCTGTTTAAGTAAATGCATTAAGTTCTTTAGAACTCATTCTAAACGGTTAATATACGACTAAGATGACACGTGGCGCCATCTACCCTTTAACTCATCAACTACGTCATAGTTATATCTCTCAAATTGTAATACATAATAAGTACGCATACATGCCAAATATCAATACTTAAGCACAAAGTTAGTGAATACGGTAGTAGATCCACGTTGATTTCAGCATGAATGTGGCCGGATCGTTCGGGGAAGTACTACCCTCTCACAGAAGATCGACTTAAGAGTAGTAGTATCCGTACTACTGCGCTTCGTTCGGTGAGTGAGAGCGCCGGAGGCCCAATATCCACCTTTTCCTCTTTCCTCACCTCCTTCATTTCCTTCCCCTAACCCCATTCCCAGCCGCCATAGTGGAGGCCACCATACCAGCAGTTTAAGACGATGGCTTTTGGTATAGTGGCCGCCACTTATGGATTCCACTGACTGCTTACCATCAGGCTGGGTGGAGTCACTTTGGTAGATTATAACATAATAAAAAAAAAAAAAAAGTAAACTGGAATTAGAGATTAGACTTTGGGGTCGACTAGAGTGACCCCCAGTTTCTGAAAGGTTGATAAACGAAAAATTAACTAATCACCTGTTAAGTAAATCTCGTGTGAAGTACCGGTCAGGTTGCTAAAAGCATGAATAATTTATTAACTACTTAGTTTTAGCATCCTTCACACTTCACATGAGACTTAACAGGTGATTAGATAATTTTGCGTTGATCAGCCTTTTTGAAACTGGGGGTGAGTCTAGTATAATAAAATTTTGCGCAGGATATATAAATAAATAAAAATAATTCTGAAGATTCACAACATCACATAAGCAATTCTTAACACCTACCAATATCCATACATTTCAAAGTATTTTAGTAACAAACATAACTATTAGAATTAGTTTGAGGAACGTTGTACAAAGACAAACTGACGTGTCAGATTGATGGGCAACTCCGGCGCACCAACTGATCTATGGACGTCATAAATTCGTGATAATATTAGACAGACAGACATACCTACTAGCTATTTTGCTATAATAATATCTCTTACAGTTTGTTTGCTATTGAGTTTCAGGTATTAAGAGGCGTAGAGTATATATATATATTATTATAGAAACATGGAGAAATATGATAAGATAAAAAGTCATTCAGATGGGAGATAATAATCACATTGCTTCATTTACTGCACCTACTTCAAATGTCTCTTCACCACCTTGGGTTGACTGGTAGAGAATGCTTTTAGCATTAAGTCCGCCATTGTACTTTCGTGCATGAAGTTCAATAAATAAATAAATAAATAAATAAATAAATAATAGGTACCCTTTAACACTGAGGAATACGACGCAAGTAGGAGGGAGGAAAGTATTTAAAATAATAAAATATGTTTTGTAACTTTCAAATCCTTCTAGTTTATATCTTTTATTTTTGACTGCTTCTGTAGTTCGGTGGTACTGTGTATGGACTACCATGCAGGTCGTGGTTTCGATTCCCGCTCAGTGCAAATATTTGTGTGCATGAACATGTATATTTGCATTGGTTTGGGGGGTTCTAATGTATATTGTGTATGTATTTACAAAAAAAGTTTTTATATGTATATATGCGCATTCTTGAACCCATAACACAAGCTTATATGTTTACTTTGGGTCTAGATGGCGTTGTGTGTGATTGTTGATATTAAGAAGTATTATTCGATTTTTATATTTTTTTTTACTTCATAAGTGTGCCCTTTTGTGTCCCAAATAAAACTGATTTCTTTCTTCTTTCAATTTATTGGCTTTTAAGGGACTTTTACGGGGAGGTTTAGGTGAGGGCGAGGTAGACCAAGGAATAGACCAGAGACGCATAAAATAGTCAGCTTTTAAAAAAAATTTAAGGTGAAAGTACGATAAATTTACGCCTTTGTTTGGAAGTGAAAGAAAAACCTAATAATAAATAAATAATTCAAAGGATGGAGGACGAAAATACTCGGGAGTTATATAGAAAATCTAAAATAAATAAATAATCTAATAATAATCTCCTTTAAATAATGGATATTGGAAAAATATACTTTAAGGTTAACACCACAAGGTAAATATCCGCACGCAGGCATAGCTTCTTAAGCTTACTCTCCACTAACAATATAATTTATCTATGCATTTCCAAGATACCTTCCAAGTCTAATCCAGACTCATCGCAAGTAGGCTGTACCTAATCCCGTAAAACACCATTAAATAACTTATGGCTTATAATGGAAATCGATCGGAATCAACGACTGGTTAATTGCTTCCCTGCACTTTATAATATACAATTAACGATAAATAATAACCTGTGTTATCTCATTAACCCGTCGGTTATCGGATAATTAAAATATTGAATGCATTTTTGTTAATCAATCAATGGAATTTGTCTTGAAAATGTGTTTAAAATGTTGAGTGATAAATGTGGCTATACTGATTATTATCGTTATAATTTCAAATTCATCGTTTACTTTTATGGTAAAACAAATATGACCGTACAATATACAACAGTATAACAAATAGAAACAATTTAATTACAAACATTTATTTAATTAATTCAAATTTAAACAATAACTACACATTAATTACATAATTATTAAATAAATCACATTATATAAAAAAAAACAACATAAAAAAACAAAATTACAAATTTACAATTAAAATTAAAACAAAAATATATATTGGCACATTTATTTTTGTCTGATTGTCGGAACACCTTTTTTCTTGGTGGTTGCTACTCCAAAACTTTTCTGCCTAACCATCAGTTCTGCAAAGAGCTAGCAAAAAATATTAATGAGTACAAACACTGATCAGCATTCATATCTCAAGACAAAGTATATAAAATCATTAAAGGGCTTAAAATTATCACTATACACAATCAGAATTGGCCCAAGCCCCCAAAACTGCCCTTAATCTATTTTCCAAGGCAGCGATGGGAAAATACACTTATTTTTTTTCATTTACACGAAAAATTCGTATTGTAATACGTGAAAGTGTCATCATATTTCATTTTCTGTCGGATCACTTAGCTTGGCACCGTGTCCACTGGCACACGACATTTTATGTTATGTTTACGACTTTGAGAAATTGTATCGGTATTTTAGTGTTTCATTTTGATGTTGAAAGTAATAGCTTCCGGGACGAATATAAAGAAAACATATTACGATATGTTTTCTTGAATTATTAGGTAACCTTTTTAGTAACATATAATTCATTTCCTACAGCAAAGAGAAATCAATTTGTTAAATTATGATTTATAATATAGCGGAGGCCACCATACCAGCAGTTTCGTACGATAGACTGGTTTCCATCACTCCTGGATTTCCATTAGGTCAACAGTCTTTTGGCGGAGTGTTCATGACATACAGATCCGAGTAACACTGGGTGCGTTAACTGTCATTTCTTTATTTGCCTCATATATAACCACAGGGCGAAACGATGCGATAAATGCGTTTATATTGTAGAGCGAAGACCACTAGATAAAGTACTTAGGTCTATCAAAAATGTTGATCTCAAAGTACCTACCAGTAGCGTTCTTAATCCATACTTCCATACTAATATTATAAATGCGAAAGTAACTCTGCTTGTCTGTCTTTCTGTCTGTTACGCTTTCACGCCTTAGCCACTGAACAGATTTTGATTAAATTTGATTATAAATATATGATAGACCTTGGAAAACTACATAATAAATGGCTAAAAAGAGGTTGAAATAGGAGATGAAAGTTTTTAGAGAAAATGCGATATAACCGGCATTCTCGCGGACGGAGTTGCGGGCAACAGCTAGTTTCATATATAAATGCTTGCTGCACCTCTTTTGCCAGTACCTAATAATAACTTTTAATTGACACAAATTAATTATATTATATTCACAGTTATTACCTATAACGTAGACAACAATCCTATGTAAAAATTAAATAGACTATTCGTCTTTTAAAAAGTAACTCATCTCTCCTGTGACTAGCCAAAAAAATTCACCATTCCCGTTTTCCTCATAGGCCTAATCCGTCAAACCGTATAACAATGGAAACGCATCCAACACTAGTGGCCACCGTCCAGCCTGCAGTGTCCAGATAGTGGCCGATGATTTAACGCTCAACTTTTGACACAACTAAGCTTTTTGGACACGGCCGCCTCCGACTATAAATAACGTCTTACGAACTTGAGAATATGGCCTGAAATACGAGTGGGCGGCGATTAAGGGTTACGGATAAAGGGTACGTAAAAAGCGAATTAAATATTTCTTAATGGTAAAAACTATTTGTTTTGTATAGTATATAATAAACAAAATTGCTTGAACGCACTAATTTCTGGAATCACCAGTTGGATTTGAATAATTCTCTCTTCTCTTCTTTGCGTATGATAGCCCAGTTACTGAGGAAGGTTAAGGCTATATAACATTACGCTACTGGCGACGGGAGCAGAGTAGTAAGCAAAGATGCGAGTGAAATCAAATATACAATAAAACAAAAGTTTGACTACTGTTATGACTCTAAATGAATAGGTATATCTGTAGACGTGGGCAAGCTCCCTCACAAGATTGACGACCTATTAAGGGTAATAAGCAACCAGTGTAAGGCATTTTCCTAAAAATTTATAAATAATTCTTTATTCATGTGTAACTTATAAAATGAAAACTATTATTGGAAACTTTACAAAATCATTATTCATATGCTTACAAAATTTTTAAACCAAAACCTTTTACATAATAACTTTTAGAGCAACTTTTATTCATAACTGTTATCACTCACATCAAAATTCTTCATATTTGATGCATACGCAAAAGCGATCGATTCAAACATAACTGTAAAAATCATAAAACAGCTTCCACGAATCAAAAATCATATTACCTTCTCTTCACGGAACACTTAAATACAACACTCAAAGTATTTTATATCACGTTCGGTCCTGATTGACCCCCTAATACGTTGTCGTAAACTTTTACGTGTTTTACTCGTCTTGCAAATCGTGTGCAGTCCAATTTCCAACTGTATGTGTAATAATACGTGTTTTTATTATATTATTATGTAGTTTTATTGTAATAATGTAGGCTTTTATTGTGTCTGAAGTGGTCATCAGTGCGTGAAGGGTGGCTGAAGTAAGTTTGATATAATCAGAGACATGGAGCGTTGTGTATGGAGGTGACAATCTACATTTACAAAGATCTAATGCAAGCTCCAATTTCTCCGGTTTCCTTTTCCTCACCAAACTCAAAGCGTTTATTTTATTTTGATCATAAAGTATAATGCTTATGAACGTCAAAATTATATAAAGTCAGCCAATTAACCTACAGCTAGTGCACCGACGAAGTAGAGCCGTGAGACGAACTGGCAAGAAACTCAGGTCACTCTTTTCAATCGCCACCTCCCTCACTCAATCCTAAAGAGTCCTGGCATTTACCACTGACACTTGCCATCACGTGGGCTGTTTGTTCGTCCAATAAAACTATTTTGAACTAATGATTTTAGATTTCACTTGGTTAATAGAACTCGTGGAAGTTTTTGTCAAAAAGGATACACTTATTACTACACAAGATTTGGTATGGAGGATGTTTACGTATATGCTGGATAGCCAAAATGAAATCGACCGCCAAATCCGCAACCTCAGATGCTCTGTCCCTTTCAATCGTTATTCTTGACTAAATCGAGATAAGGGATATCACTGGTAAATTAGTGTATGTTGTCCAATATATATCACAAAATGTTAAATGTTAAATATGTAGGTTCTTAATCAGCTATGCACAAAACGCTATCTTAGGTACTTAAGCAAACATTTGAAATTTTCTCACAAATTTAGGCACTTTGTTTTGTAGGCATATGACCACTTAGACATTTTGCTTTGTAGGCATTGCCTTTAGGCAAACTGCTTTTTAGTCACTTCACATTTCATGCATACTACTCATCGGTGTCTCTCGTTTAGGTCAAACAGCTTTTTAGGCAAATTTCATGTTTAGGTATAACGCCTTCCTTGGCATTTGGCGTAAAAGTAACTCGATCAAAAAGAACTAAAATTACGTATACGGACCTATTCATATTTATCGAGATTCTCAATACTCAAAACTAATCGCTAAATAATCTCTAGTTATTATCTATTGATATTCTAAAATAAGCCGCATCCAACCATTCCTATTTTCACGGTCCCTCAATAAATGGAAAGTAGTGTCCACTGTACATTTCAGTGTTGCCTTTAACAAAAAACTGCCATTATTTAGAATCGCCTCACATCAAAGTGTTCGTTATATTTTTATGGTAGAACAGTTAAGTCTTATAAACATTTATACGATATTCTTTGGTCTTATAAATTCTACTAACAAATTGACTGTAAGTATTACTTAATACGGGCTATTATTGATATTTTGAATTGAATTAAATTGAATATTTTCAAATGCTGATACAATTTTTACCTCTATATTTTTAATATTTATTGTTTTAATTTTGATATTTCATAAATCTTGGTGGCAAAGTATACCATATTTATAATTTTAAAAAGTGTCTATTTCTGGTAAAAGAACGCTCGTAAATGAATAATTAAGTCTTAACAAGTTAAAAATATAACAGTTCTTGCTGATTTCATCATGAATGGCAGAATGGACCGAAGGAGCTCTCATTTGATCGAGCGAAGCAATTAGACATCGCGATAAGTGCGTTTAAGCTTGAGTTCTTGTAAACCGAATCCAAAAACTCATACATCCTGTTAAAAACTGCCATATTAAAACCACTTATTACCTTATAACACAATCAGGTAAAAATAAATACGAGCATCGATAATTACAATAATACGCATACAAGGCTAATGATATAAAATATTTAATGTAGTTCAAACTTGATTTTAGATCCGTTTGCATCATTAAGTCCTGGTATATAAGGTTACTTACTGAATAATAGCGATGTCTTTAAAACTTATTGAGCTGTAATTTGCCTAGTGTATTTTGTAGTGAAAATACATTTACGTAGGTACGAATTTTGCGATTAAATTTAGGGACTCTAACTAAATGAAACTTGGGGCGAGTTGGTCCAATCGTTGACAAACTCAAACTCAAAGCATTTATTTCATTTTGATCATATAATATGATGCTTATGAAAAGTCAACATTACATGAAGTCAGCCAATTGACCTACAGACAGTTCGCTGACGAGGTAGAGCTGTGAGAAGAACTGGCAAGAAACTCACGCTACTCTTTTCAATCGCCAGATAATTACAGTTTTTCGTATGACTTACAAAAAGAACCATACAGAATAATAATACGATATATTATAAGACGGCAGCTGTAAACGCGAGGCCATGTTAAATTTTAATCGAGACCACAACCTCTTGCACAGTAGTTACCTACACACTCCCACCCAGGCAGTATAGCAGCATATATTACAAAATGCTTTGTCAAAATGTTCTAACTTTAAGAACGCATATTTTATTTGCTACTATACTAACAAAATCCCAAAATATTGTAAAATTTATGACGTACTAAACTGTCATATATTTCACGTTTAAACATGTCAAGTTGATCCGCAAAGAAATGCACCTTTTGAGATAAGCGGCGATTTGACAGTGTCATGACAGCTTCTTGTTTGTATGGGATCTGGTTTATCACTATTTTATGATAATGACGGCGTAAACTTTGAAGCATATAAAGATGGTTTATGAGGTTAGTAGTGTGGACTGCTCGATTAGATAGATATGGCTGAACTTATTTAAATGTTAACACTACGCCGGTGTTTAGAATGGTTTTAGGTGGCAAGTAGGAAAAACTTCATGTCGTCCAAGCCGTGTCCGGCGACGGTGTCTCCGTATAAGTTTATTCCGGATCGTAGTTGTGATGAGCTCTAATGTGGCTGGCAAACCGAACTTAGACTTAAAAGTTTGGTTACATGGAGTACAATAAAGCTGGCCAGCTGAGTTTAGTGTATAATTGTAGGAGGGCTTTGCATTGAGATCTTCTACACTCTTTTGTGGACGGTGTTGCGCTATTCCGGTCTTAGACGAGCACGCTCTCCAGACTATCTGTTGGAATTTTACAAGCCACAAGATTCCGTTTAAGTACGTCTTTGTAAAGCAAATATTGCCCGCCTATTTTTATATATTTTATAAAATTTAATACAGCATGCAATCATGTCATTGATTGGCTATGAAACTATTTACCAGCTTTTATAGATAGATGATTTTATCTCAATTTTGTAATGCTTTGCAAAATTTTACAAAAGCATAAGGTTGTAACTTCTTTAGTCTTTGGTTATCATGATAACAATCTACAGCAGCGTTTTAGGGATGGATTCTACTATTCCAATGACGGCCACGTGATATCAGGTACATACATGACATTACATAAGTAGTACATACTATCGAACCAAGTGAATCATGACCCACTTTAAGCTTTTTTTGTCAATCCATATAAATGCAAGTAAGTCGAAATTCGCCTAAACACATACTTCCTTGGCAAGAAGCTTGTTATTATTTTATTAGACACTGACATTTTACTGAGTACATTGTTGTTATGTTAGTATTAAAAACGTCCTAAGTGCATTAGACACAGTAGAATACAAGTATAAGTGAAATATTAGCAAAATGGGTCATGATTCAATTAGTTCGATAGCATCTATACTCGAAGACGTAGGAACCAAAGAAGATTGTTGATAATTCGTCTTAAATTTAGAATATACTTTGACGCATACATATAAACAATGCGACAGTACGAATCAGCTTACAAACAACACCGCTACATCAAGATCAACAGAAATCGGTCATCAAAATATCCGTTATTTATATAGAAACTAGCATTCTGCGGCGCGGTTTCACCCGCGTCTTTGCTTGCTGCTCTGCTCCCGTCGCCAGTAGCGTGATGTTTTATAGCCTATAACCTTCCTCGAGAACTGAAATATTATGCGCAAAATTTTAAAATCCGACTGGTAGTTACAGAGTTAAGCGCGTTTATACAAACAATCTTTCTACTCTTTCGCTTTGTATAATAGTTTAGATATTCTTTTAAGCTAATTAACCTCAACACTAACAGTATAACAACCAGCTCAATTTTTATCTTATTTTGATTATTATCCCAAAAGTGACAGCATTTTATGACCATCCGATGCAGTTAACGTCTTGATCGTAAATTGCAATTTAGGCAATACCCTTTAGAAGAGTCGTGAATATATCTTACACAATTTACGATTAATAAAATTATAATCAGTAGCTGTAAATTGCGGAGTTTTTAGCACACCAGTGATTTTACTGCGGTTACTTTGGTTGCAGTTGAAGGTGGATCAATCTGTGAAGTATACGTTGCAGTCGCTTACGGTAGTAGAACCTGGGGTCCTACCACAATCTCTAAGCAATCTTTTTATAACCTTACTTTGTCTCTATCCTTGTTATTAATGGTATAAAAAAAAAAGACAAAACACAAAGTAACATTAAAATAATACTGCTGTAAGAGGTAGTGGTAAGTCCCCTGAATGGTGTCACCATTTGGTGTACTGGATCAATCCTGAAAACTATCATCTTAAACATCATATCGGCCTCTTCACACAGAGAAGGTATGAGCATTGATCGCCACGCTTACTCAAGGCAAATTGGCGATTTTAAACTTCATCAGAAGTCTAGGTTTCCTCACGATGTTTGCCTTCACCGTTAGTCAGAAATGTCCAGATAAACTAAGAAAGTACATTGATTAGAAAAATCGCATAGGCACTTGCCCGGATTCAAACCGCCGATCTCGTGTTTACAACTCAGGTGCCTTATCAACTGAGCTATTTCGCCTACACAATTCCGATGTAAATTATTAGGTAATTTCTATACTACTGCTTCTCGACCTTCTCATTCAGTAAGTGAGAGTGTCGGAGACCTTATTACTACAAAATAAGATTAATTTTTACTC